>VMDR010001086.1:0-148755 GCA_007922815.1 Macrotus californicus
AGGTAGAAGGTAGACAGGGGGAGGTTAAGAATAGTATAGGAAATGTAGAAGCCAAAGAACTCATATATATGACCCATGGACATGAACTAAAGAGGGGGAGTGTGGGGGTAAGGGGTGTGCAGGGAGGGGGGTGGGGGGAGGAGATGGGACAACTGTAATAGTATAATCAATAAAATATATTAGAAAACCTATATGAAAAATAATAATCTCAAATTCAACCTTCCAGAACTTTTATTTTCTTGTCCAGTACCGTAGGTCTCTATCCTTTGTGCTTGCTTTTCAACTGTTTGTTTATTAATGTCTATAATAGAAGCAGAGACTTACTTTAGGTAAACAGTCATCTTTTGAGAGGCAAACCACTATAAAAAATCTTTTTATTCTATAGAAAGTATACTTATAAAACATACATATGTTATAAAGTTGGAAAGATTGATGGCAAAAATTATCCAAAAGTTTTTTGAAACATTGAAAAAAGTTGAAACTAAAAAAGATGAAGTTGAACAGAATTAAATTAAAGCTCTACATTTAGGTTTTAAAAAAATCAGCTGCACAAGCAGAGGATGGGGGAGAGCAAACTGGAAGCTGTTCATATGGAAAGAATCAGTTATAACTGACTCAGATCTTCAGCCAATGGTATGATGGTGTTACTTTAAAACTTAATGCATTTAGATTAAAATAAAGACACCAGTTCTGAACTCAGGCAATAGAAGCCCCTTTTGCTCACTCATATCAGCCTGTAATAGCGTGGTGTCACCTTCTAAGAATATTTATAGGCCAGAGTACATCTGGAGTAGTGGTTTTTCAGACTGTGAGTTTGCCATCCATGAGTGAGTATGAAATCCATTTAGTGGAGAGCAATCGGCCTTTAAAAAAATAAAATAGAACAACACAGTAGCATTCAACAAAATAGAGCTGAATTGGAAAATATATGAGTACACGGCAGCTAAGAAGAGTAAGTATTGTTTTATGAAACTTCTGTTTCAGTTACTTGCCTGTATATGTGTACTCATGATATATAAAATGGATTTCTTTCTGTGGGTCATAGCCAATGAAGGTTTTAGAAATACTGATGCAGACAAAGATACCCAGATGATGAGAGAGATGTACACTTGGCTATTTAAGAAACAGGTACAACCATCAGGAATGTTAACTTGAAGAGGAGAACAGTAAGGGATGACATAAGAGCTGTCCTTCAATAGTTGAAGGACTGTCATGAAGAGGAAAGTATGGCTTTGTTCACTGTTGTTTCAGGAGACAGGGGTTCAAGGGAGGCAGTTTTTAGCTCACCATCCAGATAAATTATCTGACAATCATAGCTGTCTATCCATGGAACTACAAAATAACACACTCAAGGAGCACTTAAATGCAAGACAGGGGACCATCTGTCAGGATTACTGTGGCAGAGTTCCTGTATTGGGAGAGAGGTTGAATTAGGCATCCTGAATATCCCTTTCACCTTAAAGATTTGACCATTCTATTTTTCTCTCATGCGTGTGTTAGAATTTCATAAGTTATGTGCTTTAGATTAGGTAATTAATTCAGCAGATATTTTTAACAAGTGGTTATTTTATATGTTCACATGTTACAATATTTAAAATTTAGCCATGACATATCTATTTTACAGATGAGATTCCTATGTCACCTGAAGTGAGCACAGGGCCCAGGTTTCCTGAATTCTGGCCTTTCCACCTACCTGTGGCAGCCTCTCAACCCTGAACAGCAGCACTGACATTGCTCAGGTTGTGGCAGACTGCTGGGTTCCTCCCTCAATATCTGTAACAGAACTGCCAGATTTTACCTGGCCTGTGACCACCTGCTATAACCACCATATTCCCAGGTTCCCTTGCAGCTATATACAGTGAAGTAGACTCATTCACGTCTAAGCGATAGTAATGGGAGAGAGTTTCTGGGAAACTTGCCAAAAAGAGAGCTGATATGTACCTTTAGCTCCTCCACCTCCTCTTCCTTCCATTCTTCCCTCCTGTTGGGTGGATCTCAAGCAGCCATGCTGAACTGTGAGGTGGAAACTGTGTGCCAAAGGTGGCAAAGCCTGCATATCTGAAACCAAGCAACTGTTAAAGTAGCCCTAGAGTGGGTCTTCTACAGGACCAGGAAAGAACCCAAACTTTTGTCTCATTTAAGCCAATGTTATTCATTGGTTATATGCAGTCGAAGCCAATCTTTATTTATAAGTAGTGTCTTCCTTTTACCTGTAGATGGTGGGGGGCGGGGTGGGGGGTGTCCTGCCCTTATTTGCTGTAAGGATGTCAGTTCTTCTGAAGTTAGAATTTCTGCTTCTTAGCATCTCTCATAACAGGTGAACACCCAAATATGTGAGCCAGTTTCTGTCTAGCTATTCCCAGGGTTAAAATGGGGTATATTTGCAAGCATATCGCTTTTCCAGTATATTAAATACTTCCTTTCCTAGTAGCTACAATTCATTAGACTTCCAAAGGGTCCTTAGGCACTCAGAAAATTGGGCCCATCCATTGCACTTCTTCCCTTCAGACAAGTTTTCAATAACATTAGCCCCTCCCTCTTTTCCTAGTGTCAGTTCATCCTTGCAACCAAACTGGACCTTGGTTTATCACCTTTTTTTACCACTTACTGCAACACAATGCCCTGATAGGTGACTGTGATTCTGGGCCGGGCCCGGATTTCAATAACCTCAGAGAACCTGTACAGCCCTTCCCATTTTCTCAAGAACAGGAGAGTCTGAGATGCTCCCTCCATGGTTATACAATGACTCTGGCTGAAGGATGATTGCAGAGGTCTTGTGAAAAGAACAGAGAATGATGTGTAAGACTTGAAGGAGGAATTTTTCCATATCTATTGCTACGGTCCCTTTTTAGATTTGCAGCAACAAGTAAAATCTCCTAGACATTCTGGTCGGTCTGATTCTGTAGCCAAGACCTGTAACTTTATCTGCGACTCAAAATCACTGTGATATTTAGGATAATACTAGGCTTCTGGATTTTTAGTTTGGAGCTCTACCTATAGTGGTATTTAATGGTCCCTGGTCATGGTGCTTTGGAATAAACTTGATATACTGGAAGCTGGTATCACACATACATGTCCATAAATGTATCATGTCAGAACAGAGAAAATGTAATAGAAGGGCAAGTCCTAGTTTTGAGGCTGTGAGTCACATAGCAGTCAGAGTTCTGATAATGCTGTAAATTTGAAGGGTTTATAGCATTACAGAGGCTTGATCTAAAATCTGCCAAGATTTCTTCTCAAAGTTCCTTTTAATGTAAAAATTCCAGATAGTTTAATGATATACAAATACCATACGACAAAAATTAAGTAATCTCCTGAAGAGCATAGCTAGAAGAATTTATTTCAAAGACAATCTAGAGTCTGTATAGGAAAGTTCCAAATGGGACTAAGTAGAATACACATGGTTTTTGCAAAAGTGTGTGGTGTGATCCAACAGAGCCAGTAGTGCTACTGGAAGCATTTCCATTAGCCACCTCACACTTCCATACACATGTACTTAGGGCCTCAAAAATAAATTAAAAATTCTTTTTAAAGACTCATTCATGAGGGGCATCAAGTAAAGGTAGCATATTAGACCCCTAAAATTTAACTCTGTAACACACTCACAGACACGCTCTTTGCTCTTCCGCAACCCCCTTCCTTACGGTGAACTAGCAGGCTATCATCTCATTAGAAAAACAAAGGGAGTAACCTATTAAAGCAGAATTGCCTTATTTACTTTTGAAGAAAGGGGCTTTTTTTTTGGTGACTACCTTTAATGAGAGAGAGAGAGAGAGAGAGAGAGGTGATGAAACCATAATAACTAAATATCCATAAATAATGAAGTGTGCCAAGTGGTTAGGACAGTATCTTTTACTTCCTGTTCACTTTGGACCAAGGAAATTCCACTTTGTTTCAGATTCACCAGCTCTAAGGGGAAAAGCAATATCTGCATCGGGAAGATATAAATGCAGTGTTGTCTTGACTTGAACTCCATCCTCATTACCATAAATATGAGAATAAGAATCATTCTGAGCCTTAATAACTCAGTTAATTTAATACCACAAAATTCTCATGGAACAAAAAAAATTGGGGAAATACACTTATGCTCATTAAAATAAAATTTACTTAGGTTTATTGTGCACTAAAAATTATCACAAGGATCAAATCTAGTTTAAATGAGATGCCTAGAAAATTCGTCAGCTTGTAAAACTTCCCGTCCAGGAGTTTGCTGACAAAGAGGTATTTCTCTCCTGCCCCTACAGAAGGTTGGATTACTCACTCACAGCCTTTCCACTCCCAGGTGACTCCACCCAACATGATGACCATATAAGGCGGCCCTGCAAGTGAGTTTTCCTCCTCTTTACTGGAATTGTTTAGCGAACAGGAGGATTTTTTTTAAAGGACTAGCCAGTTTTATTTCCTTTTTGACACTCCTGACTCATCAGCCAGGGAGAGAATTGGAAGCATATAGGATAGTGATTCTCAAATTTGCTGCACAACAAAATCAGTAGGGGACATTCAAAACTAAAGATGCCCAATTAATTGGCCTGGGCGTTAGGGTTTGTAAAAGTTCCCCAGGTGATTATAATGTGTGTGTATGGGGGGAGGAGGGAGTTACAGAGAACCACTGTTGGAACTTGAAAGTTGTTCTCCCTTAATTCCGGAAGCCACAGTTGATAGTAAAATTAGTTGCCACTAATTGAGCACTCCCTGGACCAAGCACTTTGTAAGTGTTTGATGTCATTTTTATCCCCCGCCCCCTTCACCGTGTCAAGAGCTAGTGACAGTGTCCATCATTGGTCTAATGCAACAGACATTTATCGAACATCATTATTGTTCTAGGCACCACTGTGAACACATAGATGAGTAATGCATAGTTCATGTCCTTAAAAAGTTAATGAGAATGCTAACAGGGATTCATTATAACCATAATATAATGCAGAAGTCTTTTCAGGAGAGGGAACAAATTACTAACGAAGGAAAAGCATACTACAGATTGCGGATATCAAGAAAGGTGACACTGTAGACTCAGTGGTATGCAAGAGCCAGCTCACTGGTCTCTGAGAACGAAGAGCTCAATTTTCAGAAATTCTGTCAGGTGGCTGATGTCAGGTTGGTAGCATGATAATGGTGATAATGGGAATATTTACACTATGAAAATTGACAAACACAACAAATCAGGGCTCCTTCTGTCTGCAGAGCTGGATGTTCAATACTTCCCAGCACGCCCCTGATAAACCTTAAGAGATGGTGGGATTTCACCCTGGAGAGGTATACATGCCTGGTAGAAAGAAGAGTATGATCAGAGACAAAGAATAGGAGAGCATTCAAGCTTGCTCAAGTAAGAAAGAATAAAGTCTAGTTTGCCTGGAATAAGAGACAAGTAGAAAAATAATGGGACTTGCAAGTGAAAGCTGAGGGAGGCATATGTTAATTAAGTCTAAGGCTTCAATGTAAAATGTCTAACAGAGGCTGACACTTGGTACTCAAAAAAAGTTAACACCCTTCTCCCTCCTTTGTTTCTCAAATAAAATTCAAACTCTTGGCATCTCAGCCTCTCTATGAAAACACCATGAGGTAGGCATTTTTAAGAAAAATAGATGATGAGACTGAGGATCAACGAGATGAAAAAAACCAGGAATATACAATTCATTACTGAGCCTTACGACAGTAAAGTGAGTTGAAAAATGAATCTAAGTTGGTGACTTTAAGTTGGTGAAAATGGATAATGGAGGTGCCATTTAGAGAAATAGGGAAGAAAAAGAAGCCGAAACCTGCTGAGCCTGAGTGCTGGTTGGGAACACATGTGGCAATGCCTGGCAGCAAAGGTGGAGTTTGGGAGAGAAGCAGGGGCTAGAGAGAGGGATGGTTTGTAAGTCACTGCCTGGGGCCTGGTGACCATGACAATCTCTTCCATTTCATAGGATCTACAGAGCTTGAAGGGGCCTGGTTCCTCCCTCTCTCATTTCTCTCTTAAAGGCCAGGGAGCTCTGCTTTAATGAGCAGCACTCAGAGATCAAGGATCAGCTGTAATTCACCAAAAGTACTAAGAATTCTGGAGACTGTGCATGATGTCCCTGGAGATTCAGTCCAGTCCCTGGAAGCTGAGACACTTTCTGGTAGTATCAAATCCTGCCAGGCTCTTGAACTTCAGTTCTCTGAAGGGCGGAGGGACTCTGAAACCACTGGTCTTTCTGCTTCTCACAACCAGGAAAACCTGACCTTTGGTCGATGGAACGAGGCAGGTTTCCTGAATCCATTCCAGGCTAGGCCTGACCACCTGACTAGAGCGAACTGAATGGCGAGACCACATGCCCTTCAACTCCCTGTGGCTGCCCCAGGATAGGCAGCCCACCCCAACAGAGCTCGGCGAGGCCCTTAAGGAATGGGTTTGAGGGTCAGAACAGTGTTTTGTAGAAGTAGCCATTCTGCCCACTCTCATCGCTGATAGAAGTCCCAACCTGAGAATTCTGCCACAACATCCTGAACAAACTCCTGAAGGACAAGGACGAGCCAGGTGTGGAAAGCCCTGCTTTCTTCTTAAACCCCACACAGGGTGAAGAACATCTTTTAATCCTAGACTGCATTAAAAATTTTTCTGGGTACAGATTGTTCCAATTAAATTCTTAAATGTCAAAAGTTTCTTAAAATAAAACTCCTTAAAATAAACCAAATCAGCTGTTCTGGATTACAGCCAACATAAATCGAAGTACCTAACCAGACGCGGATTCTGTAAACTAAAGGTAACAGCTTAAGGCCTGATGAGAAAAGCAAAAGGCAATGGATAGGCCATTTTCCCTTTTCGAATGGTTTTTCAAAACATAGGCTAATATCCTCATAAACAAGTGAATCGGTGCTTCCTGCAGCACCTGTTCAGAGAACCCCCCAAATATGCCTGTGGCGTTCTGAAAAAAGCAGCTGTAGTGTTAGCAAAACAACTGGATTTATTCAGAGTGAGAGAGGAATCCAGCAGCTGCTTGTGGGAAACACGTGGGAAACATCACTCCCTCCAGTCGCCGTTAACCTGGAGGAGGGCATCAGCAAGATGCAAGATGCCAGGTGACTTTACCCTGTGAGCATGGTTCTCCTGCACACCACACCACCAGGAGCTAGAGGATTGCTTGGCAGCGAGAAGATGCCGCTGTGTTAGAAATGGTTTCCTGCACAACCATTGACCACACCACAGACATAAACCTTGCTTCAAGCCTGACTTATTGTCCTGGGAGTAAAAATTAGTAGCTCTGTTCGGAAAGGAGGGCTTTGTAATAAGCTAAGAGGAACGTGATGCCATCACATATCTTGCTCTCCAGCTGGGGGCTGACCCTGTGAGCTGTCAGCACCAATATGGGCGAAGTGGAAAATGGCCCAGGCCAAGGTCAGATACAGACAAGAACAGAGGCAACTCTCCAAGCCTGGGCTGTGGAGCTGTCACCACCACAGGGCACTGAGCCAGGTTGGTGTGGAGTCAACAGACAGAGATGCCAAGTAGGAGAAGGGGTTTCTCGTTGGCTGGAGGGATGGGTAAAGAGGCCAGGGGTCAGGAGGCCCCCCTTCTTTCTTTGCCTAGCTTACCACAACTCATCCTTTGGGACTCAGCTCAGACATCATTTTCTTAAGGTAGCCCCCAGACCAGGGTCAAGCCCCTCTTATCCATTCTCTTATCACCCTGAAATTTTCCGACACAGCACTCAGAATTGAAGTGGTTTGATGGATGACTGGTTTCACAGGCCTCCCTGCTAGAAAACTCCATGAAGCGGGCCTGTGTCTGTCTGTCTTTAGGGCTACATCTCCAGTACCTAGCACAGTGTGTGGGACACTGTCAGCCCTCGACACATCTTATTGGGAGGAAGGAAAGATGAATAAAGAACACAAAAGGGAACAGAGGGCTGGAGAGAGGACAGGGAGGAAAAGTTCCGGCACACAAAGCTTCATCCAGGTCCAGATCCCCTTTCCGAGGACCTGCTGGCAGGCTGGCAAGTGTAGGTGAGCATGGCCCATCCTGAAGGCACAGCACCCTGAGCCCGGCAGCTGACCCATGAGGCAGACACTCCAGGGCATGTGGTTGAGAAACCTGAATCAAGGATCTTTCCTAGAAAAATGGGCTCACTTTATTTCTCGGTGTGTCATCTCTCGATGAGGTTTGTTCTTTCTCTGGTGATTTGAGCTGAAAACAAGCTGTAACCTGAAACTATAGATACTTCTCCAGGATGATGGCATGTTGAAAGAATGCAGTTAAGATGCTCATTAGAGATCATCTCCACTCGTAAAGAACAGGGTAGAGGAACAGATTTTCTCAATCCTAGGATTTATCCAGCAGGATTTTACTAAAACAGGGTGAACCTCTGAAAAAAGATAGACATTTACAATGTCACTGCACACCAAATCTAATGAAAGACATCCCAGGGGTACAGGTGAAGGAACAGCTTTCAGAAGCCTGAATCTTACAGGCAGAGACTTTTACCAATAGCTCTAATATCCATAGACTGTTTGATGTTGGTTATCAAATCAGTAGCAGATGGGAGCCTAGCAGTGAAGAGGTGACTGGGACAGTGGGTGTGGGGCTACTAGATGGGGGGAGGCAGTCAGTGCTCCTCAGACTTCAATGTTCCTACAGTTTGCCTGGGGTTGAGCAGGTCTGGGGGATGGCCAGATTCTGCCTTTTTAATGATCTCCTAGGCGATGTCCAGGCCGGTGGGTTTTGGACCGCACCTTGAATAGCAAGGCTGAGTAACCGGATGATGTGCTGTGTTGCCATGGAGAAAAGCACAGGTGAAAACGAAAAGCTCCTTCAGCGTAGGCAGCATCTCTAGGAATTTTGTCTTTCCCTGAAGCCTCCTGTACACAGTAAACGCTCCTGTATTTGTATTTTCACTTAGATTTCTTGGCTTGCAAGAGATAAAGGGTCACTCAGTATAGTCCTGGTGATGAGGTTTCTAGTGAGGATGATGGAGTGTCTGAAAAACAGGATTTGTGGACTAGCCAGGCCCCGCAGAGTGGAACCAGATATAGTTCTGTATCCAGGCCATCTCCAGGGACCTTCCGGGCAGGGATTTCTGGAAATCTTCACCCTCTTGCTCTTCTTCAAAGAGCTTTCCTGTTTCATAGCTTTTACTAGCCTGTGCTTCCTCATAACTCTTGTAGGCTCACAGCTTCTCTAGCACCACCTCTGACTCCAAGCCTCTGTGTTGCTTCCTTTCAGTGTCTCTCCTAATGGTAGGATCCCCTCTAGATCCTTCTTAAGGCTCCCAAGAGCAAGAATCAAACTGGCTTCCTTCCCTTGTTAGCCAGAGCAGGTCACCCAGCTTTTTCCCCCTCAGGTCTGCTGTGTTCAGGGGCAGGGTGGACGTGGACAGAGTGGTCCAACCTGGCTGCCCAGGGCAGGTGTGGCATTGTGTTCCCGGAGGCCCTTTTAAGAATATGGTGGGCCCTGACCAGTGTGTCTCAGCTGGTTGGGCGTCGTCCTGCAAAGCAAGAGATCACTTGTTTGGTTCCTGGGTCAGAGCACGTGCCAGTGTTGCAGACTCGGTCCCTGGTCAGGGTGCAACTGGTCAATGTTTCTCTCTCACATTAATGTTTCTCTCTCACATGGATGTTTCTTTCCCTCTCTTTCTCGCTCCCTTCCCCTATCCCTAAACAAACAAACAAACAAACAAACAACAAATAAACAAATCTTAAAAAAAAAAAAAAGAATATGGTGGGTGTGGTATTTGCCTCCTGCAGAAAATCCAGACCTGGTGGAGCTCCAGGCCTTTGTGGTCTTTGGAGAGTTACTTGCTCCTGGTTGTTCTCTGAGGCAAAAAACCCCCTTTCTTCAGCCAAGTATGGGGAGACTTCCTATTAGGAAAGTTCCAGTCAGTTCTACTGAAGGAGGGGCTGTTCATTTTGCGGTTTTAATGGGTTGGTGGTGTTCTGCAGGATCCTCACGCACACCTGCTCCCTCTGAGGGGATGATTGGCATGGCACCCCTGACGGGTCGTAGGGTGTCCACCCCCATGGATCCATGCGGCCCATCTAGGAGTATTCACGGAGCACTGGATGTGCCAGGCACTAAAATGGGGCCTGAGGCCACAGCGGTAAACAAACAGACAACCACCTCTGCCCTCCTAGAGCTCACATTCTAGCGGCAGGCAGCAATTGATAAATATGGCAAACACATAAATCAGACATTATGTTAGTGGGTGATATGTGCTTTGGGGGAAAATCAGCAGAGTAAGTGAGGTTAGGGAGTACTTGCAAAGAAGGGAAGATGGATTGAAATTTTTAATAGTGTGGGGAGGGTAGATGTCATTGAAAAGTTGACATCTGAGCCAAGCCTTTAAGGAGGTGAGGGAAGACTTGCAATTTTGCAATATCCCTCAAGACAAGACACTAGAGGCACCTTGGAGTCTTGTGAAATCAGCCCTGAAAATTATGGGAACAAACAACAAAGGAGTCAGAGTGTGACAATTCAGGAATATTCCATGACTGGGCAGCAAGAATGCCCAAGATAGATCTTTAGGAGCAGGAGCAGTGAGCGGGTTTAAGGTGGTGGGTCAAAGCAGTGGC
This sequence comes from Macrotus californicus, assembly GCA_007922815.1. Classification (NCBI taxonomy): domain Eukaryota; kingdom Metazoa; phylum Chordata; class Mammalia; order Chiroptera; family Phyllostomidae; genus Macrotus; species Macrotus californicus. Next base: position 10,528 of record VMDR010001086.1, read on the forward strand.
TGGGGAAATGCTGGCGAAGTCAAGGTTCGCGTCAGTGTGTTATCCTTTCAACTTTTCTGTAGTTCTGAAAATTCCAAACAAATTTGGAAAAACGTCTTAGTTATAATAATGGTATTGTGGTTACGTTGGAGAATGGCCTTCTGAGTGGGAGGTGAAGTATTTAGGGGTAATCTGTCACGATGTCTGCAGCGTTCCATCAAACGGCACACAGAAAATACTTCATGGAGACACAGAGGTATGGTGCTACCAACTGAGGAGTGAGGTCCAGGACGTCTTATGTGCCATTTGTCCACTTTCCTACAGGTTAGAAAATGTTCAAAATAAAGTTGGATTCCACTCTGAGGTACTTACTCAAGAGAAATAAAAATACGTGATGACACACTGACCTGTGTGTGAATGTTTATAGCAACACTATTCGTAAGCATTCCAAACTGGAATCGATCCCGACGTCCGTCAACTCTCAGTGGATAAACAATAGCATATCCATGGGAATACAGCTCAACAAGGAGGCAGGAACTACTGATGCTAACGTGTGAACCAGTCTCAAAAACATGATCCTACCTTAGAAGAGCTAGAAGCGAAAGACTACATATTATGTAATTTCATTCATGCCAACCATACAGAAAGGGAAAATCTCCAGAGGGAAAACATATCAGTGGTTGCCTAGGGCTGGGGATAAAAGTGGGGATTGGCTGCAATCAAATATCAGAGGCCTTTTTGGGGTGATAGAAATGTCTTAAAACCGGTTTGTGGTGATAACTGCACAGCTCTATCCATTTGCTGAAAATACTGCATTGCCCACTCACAGCGGTGGAGTTTGCGGTAGGTAAATCATGTCTCCCTAAAGCTGTTGGACAAAAAAAGTTAAGGGAAAAAAACCCTCAAAGTTTATTTCTCTACCTGGGAATCTGATGGTGAGAACGTATTCATTCAATAAGTTTAATTTTTTTAGTCCTGCTATGTGCCAGGCACTGTGTGCTAAGCCCTGGGGATAATGTGCTGAATCAAGCAAGCATTGAGGGTGATAAGCTTTATGAGCTCTTTGTCCGGTGCATTTTCTAGGAGGTCTGCCTGGTGGTAGAGGTATGGGCTAGATAACCTGTATTTCTTTTGCTGCTTGCTTTGTTTGGGTTCTACCAAAGCAGAGCCCGAGACCAGTGTAAGTTGTTTACTTGGCAGAGGTAGTAGTTTGAATGGTGGCCTTCAAATAGATACATTCATATCCTCAGGCTCACAATTTGTGAATGTGACCATGTTTGGGAAAAGAGTCTTTGCAAATGTGATTGTTGAAGATCTCAAGATGTGAAATGATTCTGGAATACCTGGGTAAATCCTAAATCCAATGACAAATGCCCGGAGAAGACCCAGAGAGAAGATACGAAAACAAAGGAGAAGAGGGCCATGTGGAGATGGGACAGAGATCAGAGTGAGGCAGCCACATGCCAAAGGCACACCTGGAGCCCCCAGAAGCCAGAAGAGACAAAGGTGGATTCTCCCCTAGAACTGTCATTCAGAGTGAGTGCAGTCCTGCTAACCTTGACTGTGGACTTCTGGTCTCTAGAGCTGGGAGAAATAAATTTTCGGCTACCAAGTTATCGTAATTTGTTATGGCAGCCTGGGAAACAGCCTAGGAAACGAATCCAGCAAGTGATCCTTGGTGAAGGAGTGGGGAAATGAGAAACAGTAGGGGGGCAAGCTGTTGAGGGAATGTAAAGGAGTACATTTCTGCCCTGGGGCGACCTTCTGAGAGACAGTACAAGAGGGTGAAAGACTTGGTTATCCTCCAGCCCACTCCTCACTGGTTGAGGGTAACTCCTGTTCATTAATATTTAATGGAAGAGTCTCATGTTTCCATTACATTTGTCTTAACATGTGAGCTCCATAATCATGCATTAAATCAACCATCTCCTTGTAATAAATATGCTAGAAATGCTGCCAGATGCTTTGTGTGGAGGCTGGCTCTCCTACGACTCTGCCCTCACAGCACCCAGCATGGCGTGGAAGCACACAGCAGGTGAGCAGTAGAGCTCACTGTTCAGTTTCTCTGCTTCCCCTGCCCCCTGGTCCCCATCACAGTCACTGCCCAGCGGTGCTTCTAACAGTGCTAACATTTTTTGTCTGTCTGTTCTTTGTTGCTTCCAGCCAGCCGTGTTCTTTTCTTGTTCCTCTTCTTCTCATCTCTCTGGGTAAAAGCCTGCTAGTGCTTTTGGCCAAAACTGGGTGGGGAGCCCTCAGTGACTATCTGTCTTTTTATAAAGCTCCGTGTATCGGATTTGGCATTCTATACTCAGGTTCAAACACTGGTCACCTCCACTTGCAAGGAGGACTCAACGATATAGCACAGAATAAGTGTGCATATCTGAGATTAAACATTAAAATGTATCTGCTCATTTTCAAACTTGGCATCTCCTTTTCAGGTTGGGGAAGGTCTTGGAAACGGCACATCTTTGCTTGTGGGTTCTCACCAGCGCACCCGGGGAGGGTCCAGGCCGCAGCCTCTCTCTTTTCTTCGCTGTTTACTTCCGTGAGCTGCAGTCAGGAGAGAAGAGCATCCAGATGACTAAGGTAATTTCGTGGCTGGCCATCTTTGGCTGAAATCCTCCTGGCATCCTCAGACAAGCAGAAATAGCATCCTCTATCTGCACTAATGGCATTATCTTAGCTGAAAGAAGTGATTTTTTCAAAAGCTCTAATTATAATAACTCATATCTACAGAGGGTTTACCACACGCCAGGCCCTGTGCTAACTGCTTGGCATTATTTATCCATTTAAATCCTCACAGCAAACTTAGAAAGTCACTCCTTTATCATCCCCCTTTCACAGATGAGGAAACTAAGACTTAGGGAGCTCAAACACATGTCTGAAGCCAACCAGGTGGTACATCTAGGATTCAAAACTACACCTAAGTTCAGAACACATGTGTGGAGCCTTCCGGGTATGTGGCCTTTGAGCAGAAGAATCCTCGTCTTTTGTTCCTTTTCAGAGAGAGTTAAATGGAGAAGTTGAAAAAGCAACAGCATCTGAAAATGTCCTCAGAAAACCCCACTGTTAGGAGCTGGGTCTATCCGAGTTAGTGCAAATAAAGTGAGGGTGGCTGGCCAACCAGATTGTGGGCTGCTTCTGTTCAGAAAGACAGCATTGCCGCTAAAAGGAGCTTTTTGGAAGGAGACATTAGAAGGAGAGAGTGAGTGCTGTGGACCATGGAGGTGCAGGAGGGTTGAGGCCTGAGTGAATCAAAAACCACGTGGGGCAACAAAGGAGAGTAAGGCTTAAACACTACCAGCCTGGTATTCATGGGAAGAGAAGGAGAAGGAGTTGTGACTACTGGGCATCTGAAACTTACCTGGAAGCTGACACCAGGAATGTTATGGGGTCACTAACACACAGGGTGTCAGTGAGCCAGTGGTCACCTGGCCCCTCGTTCAGGCAGATGGGAAGGTTCAGCTGTGAGAATTCCGGCCCAGTGTGTCCTTTCTCTGCCTGAAATGTGGCCTGGCCTCCCGCCTCTCCGGGCTGTCTGGCTTTTATCACACAGGAACAGAGGAGAAAAATAAATTGGGAATATGGATAACATTTAAGTGACTCTGAAAAGTTTTGTGGCAACATGGACCTGTTTCAAGAATTATTTTTAACTGCAGACATTTAGTCCCAGTGGGAAATAAAACTTAAAAGGACAGTTATAATTAGGTCACATTTTGAGAAACTTATTATATTTTGCTGTAAGTCCCAGGAGGAGTATATCTTGGATGATTTTAGTATTTAGATTCAATCCGAGCTGTGGGAAGCCCCGCCCAGCAGTGACTGTGTTGGGGACCAGGAGGCAGGAGGAGCCATCAGGAAGGGGAGTGAGGAACCTGACAGAAAGCTCTACACAGCTCACCTGCTGTGTTCCCATGCCATGCTAGGCACAGAATTCCACTTTTCTATGCAATGATGGGGAGAAATCAAGAGAAATTATGAGAGCAGTATTAGATAAAAGCAAAGGCAGGAATAGATTTAACCTGGGATAGAAGAAAGAGAAATATCATATGATTTGTCTCCTCACTCCCACCTCTTTCTTTTCTCCTTGGCCGTACCCTAAAATAGTGTCTTTGGAGGGTCCTGGATCCGGCCACCCGTATTCCCCAGTAAATGCTCCTCTATTTGTGCTCAAGATAAAAAATTGACCAAAGACAACACTTTCATTTCTCAAGTACAATAGAGTACAGCGATTTAGTAGAAGGAAGGCGGTATCTCACTGGGAACCAGAGAACAAACATTAGCAGTGGCTGTTTCTGTTTCTGTGATCTCTGGGCAGGCCTCAGAGCTGAGGGCCCTCTGGAGACTGCTTAGGGCACCCTGGGGAGTGAGGCTGGTGGGAACGGGGGAGAAAGGTTGGAGACAGGGAAAGGAGAGGACAGTGGCCAAAACAGGGGTCACACTGTCCTTCGGTGAAAAATGGCCCATGAGACCTTTAGTAAACTGGAGCCTGGCAGAAGTCAAGGCCTGCTGTGTTGTGTTCAACAGACATGATGAAGTCTGGCCAATCTCTTTCCCCCAAATGATCTCATACACCTGTGCAATTAAAAAAAGAAACACTAACATTTATCTGTGTAGCCATGAGTTAAAGAGAGCCAGAGATGTGCTCTCCTGCTGACAAATATATATTTTTAGAGCTAAGTACCTCCACACAGAAATGGTTTTACTAGGCTCTCCCTAACCCTTTGTAACATAAAAGGATTCATAAAACCTGTATTTTTTAAAGCATCCGTCTGGGGTCACATCATGGTTTGCTTTGAATGAGTGGATATGGGAGTAATTACTGGGTTAAATGAGGTAGAATTGTGTGGAGAGGTTAGAGCTGCACCGAAAGCCCACTTGCATTTGATGCGAAGGCGTGAGGCTGCAGCAGAAATGGCACAGTGGGTTCCCTCCCTGGCTGGAGAAAGCATGAGGAGTCAGCCTTGGTGATCAGCTAGCTGAGGGCCAGTGGCAGCGATTCCTGCCATGGTGACAGGCAGCTCCTACTGAGTCTGGTCTTGGGTTTGAGTTGGGTTTGAGTCTGAGTTTGGTCAATATCTTTGCTGCTTCCTGCCTCATCGGCCCTTCAGCCTGTACCTGTTCTTCTACTTAGAAGTCACAAAGTATGTTTTGCTGCCATGGAACCTACATTTGGGAAGATCAGTGGAAGAAACACTACTCAGAGAAGTCAGGGATCAGCAGTTAATAAGCCATCGCACCTTCTAGACCCAACAGTCCCCTGGATCCAAGGTCCAGTCTACCCCAGCTCCCCCGCTTTTCATGCCATTTTAATAGGAGGCCTTTCCCCTCTATGTTTTCCTGCATGGCAGACCTTCCTATTATTTGGTAGATGGATGTGTTATTAGTTAGTGATGGATGTGTTACAACTTCCAGAGCCCACACCAATATCTTAACCTAGGGGTCACCAATTTCAATGCTTACAGAAGGCAGGCAAGCACTACAAGTGAACACAGGTCCAGCGGGGTCTAGGAGAACTATAGAAAAAAAGACTCCTTCATAGTGTGGGTATATGAGTCCAGTGTTGCCAGACTGCCCAATTTTTTAAAGAAAGTTTAGGAATCTGAATTTTTATATGATCTCCTAATTTTCAAATGTTAGGTAATGAATTAAAAAATTAAAAACTCTCATAAATCGAACAAACCATACACACTCATACACATACACAGACGCGGTGTGGATCCTCCATGAAAGCCCTTTTATTATGTCTGCATTAACTCAAAAGGCATTAGACTGTATGGTAGAAGATATCTCGGCACACCAAACTGTTGTCAGTGGTTACATTTGGCAACAGGAGTGGGAGTATGTGGAGACTTTTACATTTTTCTCAGTATACTTTTGTTTTGTTTGAATTTTTGGTGATGAGAATACATTTGTGTATTCCTTGTGTAGATATTTTAAAAAAATCAACAGTCTAAAAAATATAAGAGACTGGATTTATAAGTTGGGAAACATTGGCATCCAAGAATGACTAAAGACTTATATTTAACATGGGAGATCAATTGCATAAAAAACAGAAACCAAAAGAAAAAAGGAAACTTGAAGGAACCAGGGGAAAAGTAAGAGAGCAGAAGCAAATAAAAAACACTATTAATTTATGAAATAAAATCGGGATCCTAGAAAAAGGAGAGAGCAAGAAAGAACTCTTAGAAATTAAAAGTGCAATAATGGAATAACATTCAATAAAAAGGTTAGAAGATCAAATTGATGAAATCTCATAGAAAATAGGAAATAAAAGATACAAATTTGGAAAGTAGGAGAAAAACACTATGAAATTAAGCTGATTGATCCAGAGTTTCACATTCAACTCATAGTATATTCAGAAAGAGAAAACAGAAAAAACTGAGGAAAGAAAATTATCAAAGAAATAACACAAGAAATCCCATGAAGTGACCAAAGAAAATAAATAATAACCATAAAATAAAACCTCATATCAAGACTCATTATTATGAAAGTTTAGAACCCCAGGAATCAAGAGGAGATTCCAGAGAGATATCTTGAGTGAATAAGTCACAAGAAAGGGTGAAGGAGAGGATGACATCTGACTTTTCAACAGCAACACTAGATGCTGGAAGGAAATGGAACATTTGGAAAAAATATTTCTGGACTTGTATATTTAGCCAAACTTATACCAAGTGTGAATGTGTAATGAAGACATTTTTAGACAAGCAGGGTCTCAATTTTTTTCTATGTACTCTTTCTTAAGAATCTACTAGGGGATGTATTTTACTAAAATGAGTGAACAAATCTAGGATACTATAAGGGTAAATTGGATACCGGACCCTGGGAGGGATGATAACAGGAAATTTTTTGTCACAGGATGACTCAGTTCTAATTGCCCTCCTGCATGACAGCATTTAGCATTCTGGAAAATTTGGCCCAACTTAGTCACTTGCTGATCCCCTATTAGCAGGATCAAAGCCATAGGATTAGCTGGACACCAGAACCAAATGGGTGGAGTGGGGAGTGGAAAAGATGCCAAGCAATGAAACCAAGCAAAGCCCCACCTATGTGGCTGTCCACAATATTTGTAAAAATAGTAACAACAAAAATAGCTGCTGTTTGTGGAGGCTTGTATGGGCCAGGAACCATGTTCGGTGTTTTATCTCATCTACCTCTCACGAGCTGTGAGGTGGATAGGTGAGGAAACTGAGGTTGAAGAGAGGCTGAGAGACTTCTGACATTGCTATTAAATGGCATAACCAGGATACAAACCTGAATGTGTCCAACCCACCCAGCCTTCGCCTTATTCAGGCATATTGCCCTCCAAATAAGAATAAATGTTCTCCTTGGTATAACTCAGCTTCTGTGCCCTGTGCCTCTGACTTCAGGGGCTTGGACCTGGCTGTAGATGGTTGTTCTGATACCAGTGGGGCTCCTTCATGTCTCCACCCTGCATCCTGGTGCTTGCTCCTTGTTCTCATAGGTAACACCTTGTGTCTAAAGCATCTCCAGTGGTGAAGCATTCTCATTCATTGTCTCTTCACAGCCATCTTTGGGTGAGGTCCTCTGGGCTGAGCTGAGTGACTATCAGGGATCCATCTCTTGTTATGTGAACAGGCCTCCCTCAGACCTGGAACCAATGCTTGGGTCCTCTTGTGCCCCTTTACTCTCTTCCTTTGGATGGGTCCCTCTCCTTTGGACAAATTGCATGGGAGATTGAGGGGCAGCTTATGTCCCAGGGGTGTTTGTCATCATACTCTCTAGGTCAGTAACTGCCCCTTGAATAATGCTCACACATTTCTGTGTAAAAACTTCTTGCCCTTCCAGCTGCCCTGTGGCCCCTCAAGCCTGCCTGGATGGCTGTATTAGAACTAGGAGCATCACTGAATCCTCTGGAACCTGCCCTGTATGGCTTCATCCCTAGCTCCTCCAGCCCCAGGCAGCCTATCGGCAAGGGTCTACCTGGCCAGCAGTGTACTGACCACTCTTTGGCTACCCAAGACTGCAATGTCTTGACCTTCCAGCTCCCTCCCTTCATGATTCAGAAACCTCCAAAATTCCACTGTTCCCTGGGCTGGGCAGCTCCTGTTGGGTGTGGTCTGGAGCTGGTCTCCAGCTGTAGAAACACCATGATTGAATTTAAACACTAAAAGTACACATTCAGCATTGTAAGAGTGCTGCTCCTCCACATGTGATGTCTTCAGGACTGAGTGACTCGCTTGTCCTCTGCGCTTGGACAGGCTGTCTCAGACACACAGGCTGCCTGCTCTGTATCTCCGAGGGGCGCAGAAGCTCCCCCTGAGCAGTCATAAAGGGCACTTGCAGCTGGGGTGGCCACAGCTTGTTGTGAGGACATTTGAGTAGCCCAGGAGGCCCAGTTTCCTAGGAGGAAACTTCCCCCTAGGTGAGTTAGGGGTGAGGAACACTGGCAGTTCTCATGGGCTGCAGAGAAACTGTTCTCCCCACCTGTGCCCATGGAGGAGCAGAGAAACAACAACCAGGGTTCGCTGGGGACTGGGCTCCGTTGGTCACACGCTGGCCTCTCCAAACCATCACCTGCCCCACTCCACCTTCTCAGGGAGGGCAAGACTGATGATCCTGTTTAAAATGTAACCTGAGTCCAGGATTCTGGAGCCCTCTTCCCCCATCCTGACCCCGCTGCCCCCTGCAGAGCACTTACACTTGCAACCCACCATACAATGTACTTATTATGCTGGTTGTTGTTTTCTGCCTGTCTCTGCCAGATTTTAACTCCACAAGGGCAAGCAGGGCTTCTGGTCTGTTTTGTCCAGGATATATTCCAAGCATCTCAAAGTGTGGGCCTATAGTAGCTGCTCAATAAATATTTGTTAAGTGAATGATTCACCCCTAAATGTCTGTGATGGTTTCAAAGCATACCCACTAATTCTGTGATACTGCTCCCTACAAAAGTGGAGCTAATTTCCTCCCCACTGAGTGACGGATGCCCTTCTGACACATAGAATGGGGCTTTGACAAAAAGCATAGCTTTCACCTGGCTCTGTTATGGACCAGTCACTCTGGGGGAAGTCAGTGGCCTTGTTGTGAGGGCATTCCAGTAGCCCAGGAGGCCCATGTGGGAAGAAAGTGAGGCCTCCACCACCAACAGTGCCAGCCCGCTAGCCGTGTGAGTGAACAGGCCCTCCGAGTGATGGCAGTCCTACCTGACATTGTGATGGTGAGGTCATCAGAGACCCCAGTCCAGAATTGCCCAGCTGAGGCATGTCTGAATTCCTAACACATAGCTATTGTGAGGATAATAGCTATCTATTATTGTAGTACCCACTATGTTTTGTGGGTAATCTGCTATGCAGTGATAAAGAACTAATCCAATTTCAAGGTCACCCAGTGCATTCGCAATGTGACTTGCTTTATAAAGACTCAGTACGCCCCCAACTTTGTAAGAAAGCAATGCTGTACACAGACAGGCACAGCTGCCGATATGTAAAGAGAGGTTGTGTAGGTTTGGTGGCGAGAGAACAGGTGTGGGGACATAAAATATGAAAATTGTCAGATAGTCTCCATTCTGTCACTTATCGTGGGAATATTATTTTGAGGCATGAGTCCCTGGAAGAAGCATGTGTCAGCAGCAAAATGGCACAGAGACTTGAGCCCTGAGCAGTGGCACGTGCGTGGTGAAACACTGGTCCGCTGATTCAAGGACCCATTGTCGGCATATTCACGGAGCTCGCACATAATGAGGCGCAGGGCCGGGGCCTGCTCAGCAGGTCGTGATCTGGGCTGCGACAAAGGCAGCAGCTGTTGCTGTCTTCACTCAAATTCAGAGTGACCTTCAATCATTTCCCCTAGGGGTACAACAGCCAGACTAGTACACGTTGAGGATGTTAACCACCCCCCTCAGTATGTAGACGATAGGAAATAACCACGTGGAGAGACGCGCAGTCTCCCAAATCCTCACCGTGCGGTCAGATGCACTGCCTGTGCTCTGAGGCCATGAATGGAGCCAGATGAGCAGCTCCGCCTTTCTGCCACCCGACTTGATGTGACAGAGGTGTTGGTCCTTGGACTGCACTCCTGCTCCTACAGTGTTTTCCCTGAGGTGCAGATGCAGTTGGTCTGGGTGGGCAAGCCCCCAGCGTAAGAAACTGGGCCCTCATAAGAATGATTGGATTGGCTTTTGACAAAATGATTGAAGTTCTGCTTGGACTAAAATTCTCTCACCCGGGAGTTTCACCGGATTATGGGGAGAAAAACAGAGGGCTTTAGACCCTGGCTGTTCAGGATACTCTTTCTAATGGGTCTGGTTCAACAGATGGAAGAAAAGACAGTACAAGGGGTTGTTTATGGGTTTGCGGCAGGGAGGTCAGAGCTCTCTGGAGACCTTGCTTGCTCGTAGTAGTAATAATAATAGTACATAATGTTCACTGAGCATTTATTATCTGCCCATGCTAAGCACTTCAGGTCTATTTATACTTAAGACCCATGACTCTGCTATGAGGTAGGTACTATTTTTAGCCTCGCTGAACCGTGAAGAAACTGAGATTCAGTAAGTAATTTGTTCAGGGTTACATAGCTGAAGCAGGGTCTCTCTCCAGGCTCTGCCTACCCAAGAAACAGCGTCTCGAGTAGTATGTGGTCACTCTCCTGGACACTGGTGGTTTCTGGGTGCCTGTCTGTTTTCACAAGCCTGTTATATCCAGATGATACCTGACCTCAAGGAAGGAGGAGATGGAAAGATCAAGAAGGAGGCTCAGCCCTGAGCTGCCCCTCCATGCTGCCATGGAGGTTCACAATCATAATCCTGGTCATAACAAAAAGGCCAAATCTTGTCCTTTGCTTTAAAAAGTAGAGGTGAATAATGTGTTTTTGAATGATTTTCCTCCAAATGATTAATGTTTTGGGAGAAGAAGTGGTTCTCAAAGGAGAAAACTCCTCCTTTTCCTGTAGTGTTCTGGAGCCTACAGAGCACTACGTTTCCAAGACTGTTGGCAAAGGAGGTCTCTTGTGTTAACATGCTAACATGCTGATGTAATTTGAGATGATACAACTTTCCCGTTTTGCAGGATCCTATAGATGGACCAAGAGAAGAGGAAAATATTCCAGTGTGCAATCTTTAGGTCCTTCCTGCTCTGCTCAGAACTCACGTGGGTTGTTCCAGGCTCAGCTGTCTGGTTCATTTAAATAGACTCATCAGTATTCCTACATCGGGGGAGTGGTCCAGGAGCATCTCCCTCAACACCACATCCACATCCACATAATGTTTGTCCTAATAGCAGTAACCATTTATTGACTGTTCTGGGCCCGGGCCCTGTGTTAGGCACTTGCATCTATTTCCTTCAACCCTCTCAGTCAGTCCCTTGGAGTTCTATTGTGCTCATAATACAGATAAGAAAAACCAAAGTGCAGTGAGCTCAAGTAACTTGTGTAAGATTAGAGAGAGTAAGTAGGTTAGGCACAGATTTGAGCACCAAACTTTTTCCAAAATCTATACGCTTTTCAGAAAATCTCATTGCCTGAGGTTGTGATGGGCGCGGAAGATACCCTGGACAGCTGGGGGTCTTTATACTTGAAGAGAGAATTGAGAACAAGTTCTGTAAATATCATATTAGAAAGTTAGGTTGATTAAAAAATCCACGTATATGTGATCTGTTTACTCAGAATGAGAGCTATCCTTTAAAAGAGTCATCTTGGAAGACTATAACTTCTTTCAAACATTATCTAAAATGCTTGCGATTCCTTCTTGAAAACTGAGTTTACATTCACCTCCACTGAGAAAGTGGCTTGACCCTGGTGCTAAGGGTGTCAAAAGGTGCCGAGTTGTCCTTGTCTAACAGAAGGTGGAAGGAGGGAGTCCCTTCCTGTCTTCCTGCCTTCCGGTCTTTCAGGTGCGCCTCCCAATAGCAGATCCTCACTGGAAATCAGCCGGCAAGAGAATCTGGGAAACATAATTTGCAGACTCCAAGCCCACACAGCTTTACAAATCCAAGTATAGGATGAACTGAGAGATAATAGAAAATGACAAGCACACATCAGTCAATTCCTGTAATAATCTGCAGTGCTGTCAATAAGTAGAAAAGCCAAAGTTTAAACCAGAGCCCTACACCAGAATCCTTACTCTTGCAGTTTGAAACACTAATTTACCTCAGTTTACATTTATACTCTGCCCTTGACTTTTTTCTCTTAGCATTTATTTAGCACCAGCTATGTGCTGAGTCCTGTGCTAAATGCTTAGGCTATTCTGACCCTATTTAATTCTTTAAAAAAGATTTTATTTATTTATTTTTAGAGAGAGGGGAAGGGAGAGGGAGAAAAACACCAACGTGTGAGAGAAACATCAATCAGTTGCCTTTAGCAGGCCCCCAACGGGGACCTGGCCCACAACCCAGGCATGTGCCCTGACCAGGAATCAAACTGGGGACTTCTCAGTTTGTGGGACAACGCCCAATCCACTGAGCAACACCAGTCAGGGCATCCTATTTAATTTTTGAAACAGTGCAGGTAGTGTTGTGCAAAGTTGTCCAGTAAACAATTGAAGGAGAAAACTAAATAAGAATAAAAACTTTTCTTGAGTGGCAAATGTATATGTGTATGTGTATTTATTTATTTATTCATTTATTTATGAATATTATATACATATGGCAGGTTGTGTACATAATTATATATTATATATGGATATATATATTGATTATGTAGAACACTCAGGTGAAAAATACAATTAAAAGAAATTAAGAATATTGCCCTAAATTATTCAGCATGTCATTCTAATCAAATTCAGCTCACTTCAGAGCGTAATTGTTAAACACATATGTATGCTCAGCACTAAGCTACAAATAATAGAGGATACAATATGGATTCTGTTCTCAAAAAACCTATTGCCTAGTTCTGAAATTAAGACAGTTACATGGAATAGCACACATATAATGAAAACAGAAAGGTTAAAAAATGTTTTGGGCAGTCACTGTGGGCTGGCATTGTCAGGTAAGGTGCTGGAGAGAAGATAGGACCTGAAGGGACAGTGAAGGTGTGGAGCAGCAGATGGAACATTCTATGTTCAGGAAGAATATGGTAAAGGCTCAGAGGTGAGGCATGAATCTGCCATTTTGAATAACTGCAAAGAGACTGTGGGTATTGATTGGTAAGAAAAGTAACATTAAGTCGGCTAGTGGGGCTGAATCCTAGCTGTACTTCCCCCTACCCATTCTCCCCCTTTTCTATAGTATTAGAAGTTTAAGCGGGGCACTTGGCCAGCCTCCCTCGCAGCTAGACATGACAGTGTACCTAGATTCTGGCTAATGGGATATCAGCAGAAGCGATGTGTGGAACTTTCAGGTCATGTCTCTAAAAGGAAGTGGGTTTGTCCACTACCACTCCTCTTCCTCTTTTCCTGCAGGCTGGAGTGTGGATGTAGTGTTGAGCCACTTAGGATTGTGTGAATAAAGTCAACATCCTAGGGATACCAGGTAAACAGTCTGGAAGGAGTCTAGAACCCCAACCTTGACAAAGTGCCGTCCCAGCCCAGAGTGCTGCCCGAGTGATAAGTGAAAGGGAGGGTCCCATCTGAGAGGCGCTGGGGGGGTCATTTGCTCTCAGGCATCCACGGCACCGATTGGAGATTCTGGCATTTGTTCCATCTGAATTAGAAATAGTTCTTCCGAATGTAACCTTACCTTGGCCACACATTTGCATAATTGCTATGCCCTCATATCTTTCGAGAAGACCTTTTGAAGAATAGGTACAGCGGGGCAGGAGCGATTTTCTTTCCATATGTCAGACAGGGACACTCACAGTTCTGGCCAACCATCTTCTGAAGAAATATGAAGTTTGCCGCAAACCCAGAGAGCTGGTGAGATCTTACAGTTGGTGTGGGGGAGGTATTAAAAAACACTAATATTTCTGGAATGGAAGCTTTCATTGAATGTAAAAAAGATACCATGACTTAGAACAAATTGCCTCTGAAATCAAATACATCTTTGTAGATGACCCGATCTGGCTTTGCGGTCGGCTTTCTTCAAAATAATCCCCGTGAAAGAACGAGGGCTTGCATTGGCTCCAGATCTGCAGCCTCTTTCTTTCTGCTGGAGCAACGATCCACAAAAATCCTAGAACCAGAGCTGGGGAGGAAGAGGTGGAAGTTATGGTTTTTACATCCTGGATTCTTTCATGTTGGAGGGTTAAGTGTCATTTTTTTAAATTGAGGTGAAATTCACAGAACATAAAATAACCATTTTAAAGTGAAAAATTCAATGGCATTTCGTACATTCACTGTGGTGTGCAACTGTCTACTTCCAAAACATTTTCATCCCCCAGAAGGAAAACTCCTTGCTCATTAAGCAGTTATTCCTCATTCTCCCCTTACCCCCTGGCCACTGGCAACCACCAATCTGCTTTTTGTCTCTATGGAATTACCTACTTGGATATTTCATGTAAATGGAATTGTACAATATGTGGCCTTTGGTATCTGGCTTCTTTCACTTAGCTTAACATTTTTGAGGTTCGTCCAGGTTGTAGCACGTATCACTGCTCCATTCTTTGTTATGGCTCAATAACATTCCATTGTATACAAGCACCACAGCTGGTTATCCATCCATCTGTTGATGCACATTTGGGTCATTTCTACCTGCTGGCTATTGTGAAGAGTGCTGCTATGAACATGTGCATATCAATATTTGAGTACCAAGTGCCATTTTTAAAGCCCAGGACTCAGAGGAGAATGAGGAGCATCCGAAATTCCTAGTTCTTATTCTTCTTCACTGTGTGGGAGGAGTGGGCCCCCATGAAGGGTCTGCTACCACACACAAGTCCAGTTTTTGTGGTCCCCTGGAATTGTGGAACAGTGCTTTTGAGCTTGAAAGAGGGTGGCAGACGCATGGACCCGTCCTCCCTCCTGGCTGCAGCCCCCTGTTTCTTTGAAAATCCAGGCAGGCCCACTGTTGAGTCTGTCTGAACCCCATTTCCTCTCTGTGGTGTACTATCTGCCAGGTTGTTCTCTCTATTGCTGTTCTTTTCAATGGGCTCAAGGCCAAGTGTCCTCACATGTTCTGAAAGAGGCCTTCCCGGCTATATTGGACAAACAAAACTTCCCAGGTTAGGCCAGCAGGGGCCCCAGGCCTCTGGATGGGAGACAGAGGACAACTAGTAAAGGCAACCAGCTCTGCAAAAATAATAATAATGGCTGCTGATGATTGGGTATTGACTGAGACCTAGACACCATCTTATTTAATCCACTCAACAGCCCTGTGAGGCAGGCACTACATTCCCAATTCGTAGATGGAAAAATTGAGGCTGGCGAATTGTAAATACTTTCTTAAATTTACTCAGTTAGTAAACCGTAAGTTCAGGGATCACACTCGGGCAGGGGGACTATAACTCCCACAGGGACCTACTGCTAGGTGGGCCAGGGGAGAAAGGGTTTTGGCTGGTAACATGCCGGGGACCGGATGAGTGATGTGAGCAGGGATCCAGGAGAGAGGGTGCAGTCTGGACGAAAGCAGCAGCAAACCGGAGCAGAAGGGCAGGCAAGGCCTGACAGGGCTCAGGAAGGGGTGGTTCCAGCATGGAGCCCCGCACACGGCACAACTCACCACGAGAGGGTTTATCTGTTCATGAGGAGCAGCCTGGGTCCAACCACACCTGTGACAATCAACTGTGAAGCCACATCTTCCCAAGGTGTGTTGATGATCCTTGCATAATCAGCACCTACCGCAATGCCTAGCACGTGACTGACGCTCAGTAAAGGCCTGCTGAGGGGGTAATGAATGCCCCTGTGTATATCATCACACTCTCTCTGCAGCTAGCACGTTGCACCGGCCTCTCCTCAGGCAGTGCCATTGTGCTTATTTTGTTACCTGCATCCGCAGTGCTCTGACAACTGCTAAGGGCCACCAATAGTGTATATTACTTTCCTGGGCCTGCTGTAACAAGGTACCACAACCTTGGTGGCTTAAAACAACAGAAATTAGTTCTCTCCCAATGCTGGAGGCCGGAAGTTTGAAATAGGTCTCCTTGGACCTATTCTAGCTTCTTGTGGTTCCAGGTGCGCCTCGGCTAGTAACTGAGGAACTCCAGTCTCTGCCTGCATTTTCACATGGCCTTCTTCTCTCTCTCCAAGGTCCCTCTGCCTTTCTCTTACAAGGAAAGTCATTACTGGGTTTAGGACCCACCTAGACACTCAGAATGATCTCACCTCAAGACCCTAAGTTTAATTATATCCCTTTTCCACAGAAGGTCATATGCACAGGTTCTAGGGATTGAGGGTGTGGGCATTACTTTTGGGGGGGCACCATTCAACCTATACCCAGGACCCAAAGCCCCAAACAGAAATAAAGAGGAACCACTGGTTTCAGAAGGACTGCCTTTCTCTGTCACTGTCATCTCACAATGGGCTGCTGCCTGGTCCCAGCACTGTCCCCTGCAACCACAGGTAAATTGTAAACCTGTGAGGGAGAGTCACAGGGCACCCAGGAGTTAAGAGAAAGGAGTGCAGATTCCTCCGGGTGCTCACTGGGTCCTCACAAAGGTATTTTGGCTGAACAAGGCTGTGATGAGCTGTCTTTGCTCATTTTGGGAGCTCATTAGAAACTCTTTAGTAAGCCTGAAGTTGGGTCAGGTTGCAAGGGAGGTTAGTTAGAAGGGCAGGGGAGTCATAAGGCTGGGCATGGTTTTCTCTAACCTCCTCTGTTTGGCCCTTCTGAAATCATATTTCCCTTTTCCTTCCCCCTGCCCTGGCCTGTTCTTTAGCAGAGTCTTCAGTACCTGGACCACCAGCCCATTGGCTCCAGGACCCAGTCTATGGTCCTGGGAATGTGTGATGGTTAATTTTATGTGTCAGCTTGGCTGGGGTGCCTGAATATTTGGTCAAACATTATTCTGGATGTTTCTGTGAGGATGTTTTTAGACCTTGTGTAAAGCAGATTGCTCTGTATAATGTGGATGGGCCTCCTCCAATCAATTGAAGGTCTAAACAGAACAAAAGGCTGATCTACCCTAAGGAAGTGAATTCTGGAATTGATGGCCTTTGGACTTGAACTGCAACATCAGCTCATCCTTAGGTCTCCAGCCTGCTGGCCCATTCTGCAGATTTTGGACTTGCCAAGCCTCCATAATCACATAAGCCAATTCCTTAAAATAAATCTCTGTCTATCTATCTATCTATCTATCTATCTATCTATCTATCTACCATTTATCTATTTTTCTACATACACACACACTGTATTGGTTCTGTTTTTCTGGAGAACCCTGACTAGTACAGAATTCTCCACCTTCCCAACTAGACAGTAACCTTTGCAAGGCTGGGCGCAGGGTCCTCTGCAAGCTTTGTGCTCAGCCTCATGCTGCTTCCCTCTCTGGTCACTGTCTGGACCCCACAGTTTCTAGCTTAGAGAAAACCTGGCTTTTAATGTGCATAAGAAATTCACATTGGGTCTGTATTATAGTTCTCTCTGTTTCAAACCGCTGGTCACAATTTTAGCCCCGCCAGGAGCCACCTCCCCACCCCAGCCCACCAGCACAATAGGATTCCTGGAGGGGGATCATCTGAATATGAGAAATGGCAGGAGCACAATAATGGTATGGTTCAGCTGGGTGTCTAGAGGGGCCAGGCAGCTGAGTCACCCTGAGCAGGGCACCCATGCAAGAGAACAGAGATTGCAGCTTGCGTGATAGCTAATCAGATTCTTCTAATAAGCAAGTCAGGTCCAAGTGAGTGAAGACCTACCAGGCAGCATCTGAAAGCAAACACCATGTAACCAGAAAGAGGCCTTGGAGGGGGTGGTGGCAGGGAAGAAACTGTAGGAGTGAGCCTGACAAATTTCACTGGGGAAAAGGTTTCAGCCGTCTTTTAGCCCTGTTTCTGCACTTGATAAGACACGCTAGGCTTCTCACAGGAAAGCACCGTTTGGTGCATGAAACCCTACGTCCAGCGCTTGGACAGTCCAGTGTAGGAAGTGGGAGAAAGTGTCCTTTTGGCCTGCAGGCTGCCTAGGAGTTCTTTATGACCCCACAGAGACACGCCAGCATCCTGAAGGGTTAGAGGGAGAGAGGCACATTCAATCTGAGGAGGACTGTAAAACATACTCAGACTTTAGAAATGTAGGGGGAAATGTGAAAGATTTTGAAGTTCAGTGGTTGTTTTTGTGAGCCCCACCATCTGCCTTTGCCTTTCATGAGGCTATTCACAACCCCTTAGAGGTAGATGTTTGCTTGTAGGAAACTAATAGTAATAATCCCTGGCTCGAGGAGTGCAAATGTGCCTACTGGAATGCTACTGATGATCACTCAGTGGCTATTGAAGAGGTTCACATCCATTTGTCAATGCGTTTTAGCGTTCCTCATGCAGCTGCAAACCGGGGGACTTGCTTGGAGTTCTCTCTTGTAATACGTGCTGCTTCTCTTGGTAATTGAGAATTAAACAGAATCTTTGCCATGTGATCATCTTGAGTCATGATTTTTATCTTTTCTACTTTTTAAAAAAATATTGTCCTTTAGCAGAGCCCACCCTCCCTCAACCCTCCCCCAAATGAGACGCAATTGCCTCATTTAATTTCCTCTGCAGCAAATCAGTCCATTACCATGTATTAAGATTATATTACAGAGGTTCGAGATGGACACAGAATAGGACGAAAACTTACAAACAAGTAGAAACATTTTCAAAGCTTCCTTCCCTCCATTTTTTTCCATTTACAGGTGTACTGAGATTATGCTAAATTTAAAAATCAAATTAAGAAGATCAGCGTACTCTCTTTTTTACATAGTTTTCTTTTGTTTATTTATTGTTGTTCACAGTTGTGAGCATACTCTTTATACAAGAGAGGAAAATGACACCGAGTCACCTCTCAGAAAATAGGGCATGTTTTCCCATTTTTAATGTGTTCCACTGTGTCCTGGAACGTGCTGTTTCATTGAGGCATAACTGACATATAACATATTAGTTTCAGGTGTTTAACATCCTGATTCAAATATTTGTATACGTTGCAAAATGATCAAAAAATTCCAGTTAACATCTATCACTACACATAGTTGCAACATTATTTTTTCCTGTGAGGAGGACTTGTAAGATTTACTCTCTTAGCATCTATTTAATGTGCAATAGGATGTCATTAGCCATCGTCACCACACTGTCACTAGCCACTGTCACCACGCTGTACTCCTCCCTGCCTGTATCAGGGTGGAATATTTAGAAGGACCGGACATATGCGTATAAACTTGCCTTTTCCCTTCTTTCTAGCTCAGAGCTTCTCAACTTTGAGGGACATAGGAAGTACAGAATTTTGTACCTAGGACTGTGAATACCAGTCATCCAAGAGGTTTAAAAGCCTTACTGTATGTTAAGGAACACCAATGGTAATATTGATGGTATGAAGGTTTTTATCTTTTATGACTCTGAAACTACCAGACCACCTCCTTCTCCCTATAAAATGTGACTGCACTGTAACTGCATTCAAGGTCAAGGTGTCTGGTCTCATTCTGTCAGTTGTTTTTACTTCATATTGCATTTCCCCAGGAAGGCAGGTCTAAAGCCCTAACTTAAAAAATATAATAATATAATAATATAATAATAATATAATATAATATAATATAATATAATATAATATATAATTATAATACAATAATATAATATAATATAATAATATATAATATATAATAATATATAATATATATATAATATGTATATATATTTTGAGATGAAATTCACATAACATAAAATTAACCATTGTAAAACGTATAATCCGGTGGCATTTAGCACACTCACACTTTTATGGAGTTCCAAAACATTTCGTCACCCCAAAAGGAACCCTGAGTCCATTAAGCAGTCACTTCCCTCTCTGGCAACCACCAATCTGCTTTCTGCATTAATGCATTTATTATTCTGAATATTTAATATAAAAGAAACCATAGCACATGACCCAGCAATTCCACTCCTAAGTACATACCTGAAAGAATTGGAGACAGGTACACAAACAGGTATTTGCATACAAATGTTCATAATGTCTAACTATTGTCTTCCCTGGGCACTCTCTGTCTGCTTCTTGGTGGCTCTGCAGGTAAGGTTTTCATCAGTTGATGTGGACAGGCAAAAGCCAAAATGAGGATGGGGGTAGAGGAAAGACAGGAGCAGCACCCAGTCACCCCTGTTACTCCCTGAGCATGACGACCCAGTGTGATGGGTAGATGCTACACACTGAGGGGTGCCGGACAATGATGAATCAAACATGCCCAGAAAGGAGAGGCCTGGTAAGTGCCCCAGGCACCATCAGGTGATTCACTAAATTCACAGGAAGCTGGGAGTGAGTGCCTGCCAGGGAAGCCACAGAATTGGGACTAGTCTGGGTCCCTCCTGCTCACAGATGAGCTTTGCCTTGAAGCTTGTCTAAGGGAGCTGGGTTTCCAACCTCAGGGAAGACGGTGCAGGGGAACCTACCTCAGGGCAGGGCATGGTTCTTATGGTCATCACAGCAGCTACCAGGAGTGCAGACCTGTTTCTAACACTGTTCTTGGCTCATTAATTTTAAGTATTTGAGTCTAGCTCTCTGTGGGCTCAGGGCTTGGTGGGCACTACATTCCTTACATTACTACATTCCCTGGTTTGCAAATGAAGAAACTGAAGATGAGAGGCCTTTTCCAATGTTTTCTTCCCTGCTCTCACTTCCAGCAATTACTACGAAGCGCACTCATCATCCTTACAATGGTTTGGAGAATAAAGCTTAATTTGAATCGTTATTTCTGTGGCTTCGCCTAATAGCGCTTGTACCTATACCAGCCCCGCTAGGCTGCTAGGCCGAGAAGCCAACAAGTCTTTAAATCACCAGAGGCTCTAGTGTGCCGCCTCATCTGGGTTCCTATTGGTCTGGCCAGAGGCAGTTTTCATGAGAACATTTTAATGGGTCACCAGGGTTTTCTGTGGGGACAGCTGTCTCTGTAACAGGCAAAATGGGATTCTCTTATGAGAAAAGCTGGCCTGCAGGAAAATGATCAGGCTTGAATTCCAAAATGCAGCAGGGGAACAGTTTGCACCCTTTGTTGAAAGTAAATACAAATGAGGCCAGTCTCCTTTGCAGGTGAGGAAGGGCAGCAGACAGCTGGGAAGTAGACAACCCTGGGTTCAAGTCCCGACTCTGCCAGTGTGTTATTTGGGCAAGTCCTCTAATGTCCCTGAACCTCGGTCTGGAGTAGGGTGATAGAACTAGAGTTATTGGACAATTGAATAAAATAATTGATTGAAGTGCCTGACACACAGTAGGTACTCAAAGATGATAGCATTAGTATGCATTTTAGTCCTCCAGTGTGAGTTGACCCAAAAGGATCAAACAATTTGGGGACATTTTAGTCTTAGAAGCTATGACGTGTACGATGTTAGATCTCATAGGACTCTTCAGACCTCAACATGGCAGTGGTCTGGGATTCTCACCTACAGTACTGGCCCCTCCACTCATTCAGATATGTAGTTTATTTATTCATTTTGAGGGCTTAACCAAGTTAAAGCAACGTTTTTAGGTCTGTAATTCCCGGGGTTGGGGCAGGGTCCAGAGAGGCCAGAGGGAGGGTAGGGCAGGATAGGAGGAGAGTAGGGAAAGAACAATCTGTTTTTATCTATGTTGCATTCAAAGCTTTTTCAGCTCTTTGTGAGTTACCCAGATGCATTTCTGTCTGTCAGTCATTCAACAAATGTTAACTGAGCACCAGTTCTGTGACTGGCTGATACTCTCTATTCCTTTGCATACAGTTTCCTACCTCCTTTCTGCCTGCTGCCTTAGGAAGGTCACTAACAGAATACACTGTTTGCTCTCTAAGAAGAGGAAGGGGCATGTGAAATAGTTGGGGGATGGTGTGAATAAAGAGGGCACCTGAGAAGAGGAGAAAGACAGACAGGTTCAGAAAGGAGATGGGGGAACAGAGAGGGCTGGTATTTATTTAGCAAAACTGCCTCTTGTCACAAGCACTCTTCTCCTGCTCCCGTGCTGCTGAAAATCCCAGTGTGGCAGCTCTGCCATCAGGCCAGGAATCCCCAAGGGATGAGAAAATTGAAGTCTTGTGTGTGTGCACATGCACGCGTGTGTTGCAATGTTTCTCTGTCCTCTGCTAGAAAAAAAATGCTTCCATTCAGCCCGATTGCATTCAGGCTTCCTTTCTGCAAATATGAGGCTCCAGGGACTTTGGAGAGGTGTGACCCTGCCACAAAGAAGACCACAGCCAGAGATGCCAGGGGTAGGATCCGGGAGGCACCGGGCAAAGGAAAAGACAAATACAGGCAAGGGGGAGCCGGTGCCTTCCTGCCTGGCTTGTTTATTATTACAGCTTAAGAAGCAGGAATGTGCAAACCCTTCTTTACGGCAGAAACCGTGACTGCCCAATTTCCCCCCCTCTTTTCCTTTCTATTCATCATTCCTCTCCCTCAATTCCCCAACAACCCAAGACAAATTCCAACTGCCAGCAGCGCCCTTATATTCTCAGCATGCAAGAAAGGTGGTGCTAATACCCTCTGGGTGACTTGTTTAATTAAAGCCCAGGACATATGTTGGTTTCTGGTATACGTGGAGAAATGGAAAGAAAATGAGGGGTCAAGTGAATTAATTACCCACGTCCAGATCTGTAAGCTCTTCTGATTTCCTGTTTTCTTTGTTAGCCAAAGAAAGGAGCAAAATGGAGAATCATGGCTAGATTTTTTGTTTTGTGCAGTGGCTTACGTGCAAAACAAAAGTTATGGGTTATGGCACACAATGGTCGGCAAAATGTATTATATATCCTTTTATATGTGGAATCCCTGCTTGATTAAAATGGCAACTTAATTTGTATTGCCTGTGTTGTTTTGCAGTTTAATCAGACCTGCTGCACCAGTCCCTGGAAAACAAGCTTCTGAGACTTCCAAAGCGAGTCGTGCCATTACACTGTGATTATTCTGATGGCATCAACCATTGGAAGGAAAGGAATTGGTGGTTTAGTTAGATGCAGTATTAATATGTGATGTGTTTAATATTATTCACCTATGTCTTCAAACAATCGAGGGAAATGGCTGTGCGAACAATACCACGTGCCCAGTGAAACGCTCCCAACCCCACCCCCCAAAGAAAACCTGGAGTCTGCCCATTGTGAAATGTCTGCATATCCACTAGATCTGTGGTGATCGTGCTTTTAAAATCTCAAGGTATAACATTGTTAGCGATCTGATATGTTATAGAACTATACCTTATAAATACACTTTTTAAAGTTTCCTTCACCTCCTCGCTCATTAAACTTACGGTGAGTGCTTACTATGTGCAGGTCTTGCTGCTGGTGCAGGAGACATACAGTGACGTCAATCTGGGTGAGTCACTTCCCCTCTTCTTTAGCCACTCAGCCTCCTGGTCACACCCAGCACCTTGATATTCAATCAAGGATGGAAAAAATGGCCCTCGGATACTCAAGGGATTCGTTTATCAACCTGTCAACCTCCCTGATGGGTCCAGCAAAAGCCTGGGCAGGCTTCTTATCGTTTAGCCCGGTTTGGGTCACATGACCACACTGCACCAGGCTCTGTGGCTGAAGGTAGTGGGCTCTGCTTGGACAGCCTGGTTAAATATCTACTCTTATAGGTGAGGGATCAGTTTCTCACAAACACGTGGTTACTCAAAAAGAGACTTCCCCCAAAACAAGATTGGTCGGATGTCCAAGGAAAAAGGCCAGTCCATGGCCACTCTCCAGCTCAAATCTCCTTCATGGGCACCAGACCTGAGTTATCTAATTGTTTACTCAACATACTCACCTGGATGTCTTACAGGCACCTCCTAGTTACCATATGGACAGCTAACTGTTCAGTAGCATGCCTGTAAAAGGACTCATCCTTCCCGACATATTTATATCTTCCCTGGTGTACCGCCTCTTGGGAAAGCCCATCACGATTTACCCATCCAGCCAAACCAGGATCTGGGCATTGATTGCAGACCCTAATCCCCCTCACCTCCATGGTCCATCTGTCTGGTCTCCGTCCCCATGCTCTAGCCTTACTGCCACCTTTCTGTTTCTGGATATTATCACCATCATATCCAGATGACTGCAGCGGTCTCCTAACTGGCTTGACTGTTTCTAGCCTTTCCCCTCTCTGATCTAGCTAGATTGTTCCAGAACTAAAATATGACCATGTCACTCGGCTGTTTAAAATCATTCAATGACTCCCCAGTGCCCTTAGGATAAAGTGCAAGCTTTTAAGACTTGGCATACAGTGCTGCATCTTTCATACAGAGCCCCTCGCCTGGCTTGGTGACTGCTTCTCTGACTCTCACAGCCTCCGCGCTGCACTGATAATACGGGCATATCTATTTGCTTGATTCTCTCCCTAAGCTACAGCTCTTTAAGAGCAGGAATATTCTAATTTGGCTCACTCAACACCCAGTCTAAACATTCTGTAGTTTGCCTCCTTGTTTGAGCTTGAAAATGAAAAGTTACATTTAGAAAACTCCCTCGCAGCTGGGATGAAGGAATGTGATGTAAGTTCCATCAAGCAGATCTACCTGGGTGAGACATCAAATAGAAGTGAGCAATGAGGGTTGGATCTTCTGGCAAGCTGGCTGGTGGTATCTGGTTCCTCTGTGGCAGGTGCAGTTAAGTTTCTGGAGCCCAGCCCCCTAGCCCAGGGTGGCTAAGGTGATGGTGTTTTCACTGGAATATTGCCTGGGTGTGGTTGATCATTTTTCTTAGGCTGCATAGTTCCCAGCTGCATTGCTGCTCTCTGTACACAGGAGACCCAAACCTGGCTCTGGCACATCCCAAGATCCTGTGAGCTACCATGTTCTATAATAAAACCTTCTTGGAGACAAGAATGGATGCTGTTATCTGCAAGTAAGCACCCAATTTATGTAGATGTTAATGAATATGCGTTAGACATCTTTGTGTCTGCGGTGCCCAGCACAATGCCTGGCCCCTGAGAGATTCCACATGCATTACTAAATGACTGTTTGAGTGGACACATTTTCTCTGCTGTTAGAGTGCCCACTGTACCATAAGGGAGGCACACACAAGAACAAATATTTCAAGGCAATGGGTTAGAATAGTGTTAGAGATAGGGTACAGTAATAGGGTACAGGGTTCTGAAAAATGTAGAGATGAAAGCATTAAGGGCATCCCAGGGAAGGTAACATTTGAAATGGGCCTTGACAAATGAGTAGCATTTCACTAGCCAGACAAGGAGATACATGTCGTTCTAGGCAGGAGAACGGTGAATACAAAAGCAGGAACATACGAGATGGTAGAATGTATTTAGGGAATGTGTGTGGTTGTACAGGATATGACCCTCTGCTGAGGAGATAAAGATGGAAATGGAGAGAATGCCGGGGTTTGAAAAGCAACAACAATGAGGAAGGTAAATATTTCTGGTGCTTTCTAGACACCGGATACTAGACTACGTCACTTATATGCAAGGCCTGGCAGAAGTAACACCTGCTGGAGTGTGGTTGGCAGGGTAATAATACGGGTGTAATAATTTATAGTTTTAATTTGAACACTTCACCTAAAATGTCATATGATGTGCTTGTTGAGGGTAATATTGTTATGTTACAGAATCACATGCTTATAATTTTGTAGTAAAAGATTTTGTAACAAAAAGGAGGGCGTTACTAGTGCCGGGCCCCACACATTATTTCATCTAACCCCCTCTGTTACTATTTCTCAGTCTACAGGTGAAGTGACTTGCCCTAAGTCATGGAATTGCACATAGCAGGACTCATATTCAAATTGAGACCTTTTTGACTGACATGTTGAAGTGTTTAGACCTTATCCGCAAATGAACAACAATAAAGATTAGACAATAATATGATTAGAATGCTGTTGCCAAAGGATTAGGAAAAGGAGCTTGACTGGAAGGAGTTGTCTGGAGTCCAGAGGAGAGCTGAGAACAGCCAGCAAATTAGGAGTCGTGGGCATGGAAGCGATCGAATGCATCTGAGAAATATTTTAGAGGCTCTGCAGACAAAACCTGGAGACCAATCCCATGCGGTGGAGTGAGGGGGCCAACATGAGCACCAGTCAAGCGTGAGGCTGAGACATGGGCTTGGGCACCTGGGTGGATGGTGGTAACATTCATGACAATAGAAAAAAGCAGGCGAAGAAGCTGGTTTGGGGTTAATTAATGCTTTCGGTTTTAGATATGTTAAGATTTGATTTCTCTACAACAATAGCTTGGCTAGATATCCATTTGCCCAAATCTGTCGTCCCTATGACCCCAGAGCAAAGCCTGGTGCCCTGGGTGTTTTGGCAGCTGTTCAAGCATGACTGGAATCTGGCTCAGCATTACGCTGATGAGCACAGAGCCTTGCGTTGTTGCATATTTAAGATTACTAGTCAAGCAGTGGAACTGCAGAGATGAAAGGCTGTGACCGAGGACGGCAAGCATCCGCGCCATTCAATAATTCAGCACGGAGCCTATCTTGGCTGCAGAGTTACCGACACAGGGGGCATTTTTAAAGTCAAACCCAATTTCCTTGCTAAGTCATATCTGGGCAGCTGGGGAATTGCCAAAAGACAAGAGAAAACTCCAGGCCTCCTTAGAAACAGGTCCTGAGAGATTTGGGTACTGCACGATGAAGCTGTCAGTCTGGTCTCTGCAGTGTGGGCATGTGACTCATTTGCATATGTCACTTCCTTCCGTGTGCCCCAGCCTGCGCCCCCCCACCCCCTTCCAAATCCTGTGAACAAATAAAGCTGCCCAGTAGCTTTATACATGGCTTTTTATATGTGTGTGTGTGGGGGGGGGGGTCTGGCTTTTTCAGATTTCAGGCTAAAATCAGATTTCAAGCTTTCTATACATGGGGGTCTGGCTTCGTATCCCTCATCTTTATGCTGTTCTGTACTCATCCAACTAGAATAAAACTCTTCTAAGGGAGGGGTTTTTTTTGTTTGTTTTATCCCCACCTGAGGACATGCTTGTTGATTTTTAGAGAGAAGGGAAAGGACAGAGAGAAAGAGGAAGAGAAACATCAACATGAGAGAGAAACATCAATCAGTTGCCTCTCTTACAAGCCCGACTGGGGATTGAACCCACAACCTAGGCATGTGTCCTGACTGGGAATTGAACTACAGCATTTTGGTTTATGGGAGTAAAACTGAGCCCCATGGGCCAGGGCTAAAGGAGCTATGTTTTAGAGGAGGGCCCCAGGCATGGCCGTGTGTAGCTGGACAGTGGAGATGCTAGGGTGCCACTAACATTCTGCCACCAGCAGCCAGCTTCCAAAGCTCTGGAAGGACTGGCTAAATCAGCTTTCTCAGCATGTGGCTCTTCAGCCTGCCATGGAGGATGAACCCTGGGTGCAGCTACCTGTCTCCCTGATCCCTTCTGGCCTTGCTGTGGTACCTCCTTAATTAGGCCCGAAGCCCTGTCCTGCCTAGACTTGGGGATCAATTACTAAGCTGGGGACCTGTAAGGAGACCTTGATCGGGCATGCACGGCCCTGCCCAAAGTGTTATTGTTGCTTGTTGACTGGTTGGCTGCCTGCTTAGGGCTGGATTCAGGCCTTCATCTTTTTTTTTTTTGAGTTGGACACTGGGCAAACCTGCTGTCAGCAGGAGAGATCTGACCTGGGTGCTCACGGGCCCTGACCTAGCCTATCTGGTTTCCCCAAGGGCCACATGACCCAGGTCTTGACTGGTTTATAACCTACCAGCAGAGCCAGCAGCTGGTGGAAACCAGGGATAATGAGCATGTGTCTTTTCTTGTGGGCTGGCTCATCCCTGTGCTAGGGCGCCAGGCTTGGTAGACAGGACACAGCTGGGTTTCAGCCCCCATGGGCCCCTCTGCTGGGTTCTTTGTGCCAGCCATCAGCTACTCAGCTGTGGGCAAGGGCCCTGTCCGTGACCAGTCCGCCAGAGTGCTGTGACAGGCCAATCAGTAAATCCTGCTTTAGGGACCCTTCTGCAACCCCTCACCCCAGCATGTAGTTCAATATAAAAACAATACTGACCCTTAAAATATAAAACTTACATGAATGTTGAAATTAAATGGACTTTACTTGGGATGTTTAGACAAGCAAAATTTTGGTTCAGTTGTCACTGAAGATGAACATTTTTTAGTTTTGTGGGAGGCCCCTGTTGGGCTAGGTCTCTAAGCTCATGTTTAGGCTGCCCATTGGGCAGTCCTGCTCTGTCTGTGCCTGGGGCCCAGCACCTGTGGCTAGACCTCCTGATGCTGCCTGCCTTGAGGGCCTGCCCCATGCCGCCTGTATCCTGTCACCCTCCATAAGGGGACTGCTCAGACCTTGCCTAACAGGTTTGTGTCCAGCTCCTACTTTTCCCCTTCTGCTGGTTCCCTGAGTTGGAGGAACTTGAGAGCCCCATCCCAACAGTGATGTACATTTGTACCCGCTCTTGTGTTTGGACCTCTAATACTTCCCTGACCTTATTGTCCCTGGGTATTATGTTTATTCTTCTCACTCTGAAGGGGATAATTTACAGATAACAAAATTCACTCTTTTTAGATGCACTTCTACATGTTTTGACAAATGTATGCAATCATAATTATGTCCACAATTGAGATAATGGATAGAGCAGATCACCTTGAAAAGTTACTGCGAGGACCTTGATTTTTGATGTATATCCTAGGCTCTGGCAAGTGGGAAGCCCAGCCTTGCCTTTGAATCTCAAGGGCATTTCTCTGCTTTCTGCTGCCATGCTCCACCTGATGCAATGCATGTCTGAGAACTGAGAGGGTGATGCTTGGGGACAGTTAGAAAGTTCAGAAGCAGGACTTTCAGTTAATACTCTCACATCTAAGTCCTACTGTGGAGCCAAAGACAGAGCCACAAGGAATGTTGGTGAATCAGTGAAAGAACCAAGTGAATGAACAAGTGAATGAATGAAGCAACCTAAGAGTAGAAAGGTAGGAAGGGTTATTTTCTTCTGGGTACCAGGGATCACCAAAGAGACTTGAATGCTAGGCAGCTGGTCCTGTCTTCCTCTACCCACAACCATGTGCCTTTGGTCTCCCAGCTGCTGGGGAAGATGGGGGTTGACTTCAACCCAGAGGCCAAGTATGTGTCCTGCATTCCTATCTCCAACACCGCTTAGTGCAGTCTTGTAGGTTTTTCCTGGAACATAAAAGTGTCTTCTGGGCCCATCCCTGCTCTTGCCTGCTAGTATTCACCCAACAAACCCGCAGCTCAATGCTTGTCTCCCCATGAGAAAAAAAATAAATTTACTTGGCCCCTAATTCGAAAAGTATCAGGAAAGAACCCTTTCAAACTTAACCTTCCCAGGAAAAAAGATCAATGCTCCTGTCTTCACTTTTTCTGCAGCCCAAGGATCTGTGTCAGCAACTGTGGCTCCCAGCACAGTACATGTGCTTGGGGAAAAAAGCATTAGGATTGATCAGTACTGATTTCTGTATGAGGGAAGGGCAGGGAGAAGGAGAGGAAACAGAGCCTGCGATATTTACCACCCTGACCTACACTTGTGAAGCTACTGTATTACTTCTCTATGACAATGGAGAAACAGGCCTTTCTCTGGCCAAAAACCTCCCATCCTTCTAGGAGGCCCGGTGGCCGATGCCATCTCCTCTAGCTGACATAGAAGGGTTCTGTCTGGATGTGGTCATGCAGTGGCACTCTTTCTATTACTAGGTTGAGCAAACACGATGATGACAGCAAGGAGTTGGCTCAGCACTCCCCCGGCCCTCTGCGCTGGAGGCAAATCAATACAGATGTCTGAACTGGCCTTTGTTTCTCTTTGAAGGTCCTGGCAGCAAGTCCAGGGGTGCTTTCATTGCTTAGCCCCCAGATGGAGGTGTGCGCCGAGTGGGGAAACGAGCCACACAGGTCCTAGCACCTCATTGTTTCTTCTGACGAAAGAAAACAGGCAGCCCAGCCTTGGGAATGCTGTGACAATGGGGGAAAGGGCAGTCCCAAGTCATACCCATTTGCCTGTGGCAAGTGCTCTGACCCTGCTGGGGTGGGCTGTCCATTGAGGGTTTGTTGATTTCTTGCTTCTTCTAACTGGTCACGATAAAAAAAAAAAAAAAGAGGACAACAATCTCTGGGCTTTAAAAGAGAATTAACTGGAGTATGCAGCAGCGCTCTTTCCCCTGCCCTGTCGAGGGTGGGCAGGTCTCTACCAGTGCCCAGTGGAAGCAAAGACTCTGAACAAAGAGGTGTGTCTTCATCCTGTAGGTCTCCTGGGGATCCATGCGGTGGAGGTGGTGGGGGACAAATTTGGGAAACAGCAGCCAAGAGCACACTGCTGAGGGCCAAGCTCTGATGATCTCCAGCCCCCAGTCACTGCAATCAAAGCAGCCTTGCTGTGTCCGGATTGTATAAATATTGGATAAGGCTGCTTGGAAGATCTGAGATGCATAAAGGAGTTGGGGGTGGGGGAGTGGGGAAAGAGTTCAACGCAGAAGATGGTATCAGAAAATGCTGACCCTCAGCTAAGAGCTAATAGAGAAGTCAGTAACAGCAGAGTGAGAATGGATTTTATCAGGCATGGCTTCTATTCTTGGCTCAGAATTTGCATGTGCATTGCCTTTGAGGTGTAAGTTGTGCAGAAATTTGACTGTTGGTTCAGAACAATCAGAAGGAAGAGAGCACTCATCTTTCAGTTTGATTTCCTAGTGTCCTATTTTATTTGGAAGTCTAGCATGTTAATTTGAAGCTCCTTCTGCACTGTAGGAGGGCACTCTACCCCTTCCTGGGACACATGTTTTCAGGGGCCTCCCATGGGTGGGGCATTCTCCAAGGGATCCCAGTCAGCCGGGCACAGCCCCAATGCTCACTTCCATCAGAGCACACATGCTACGGGCTAGTGTATGTGTCCACCTCCCCCACGAGGCTACCATCACTGAGGCAGGTTGGTGCCTCACTCACAATTACGTGACTCATCAGAGTGTCTAATACAAAGTAGGGCCCCCCAAACATTTATTAAGTGGAACTGGGGAGTCACAGAATGAGCCATGTGGAACAGCTGCTTCTAGGGCAGCTTCCCCTTGCCCCCACCCCCTGCAACCAGAAAAGGTGTCTCTGAGTTCCTGTGACTTCTGGCTGATTGCTGGTTCCTCCAGGAGATTGACTAGGGATGCTCCTTTTACCAAAGCTGAACCTCAGGTTTTATCACCTGGCCCTTTGTTCTCCTAGTGGTACCCACCAATTGCTCAGCCTGTCCACCTTGGAGCATAACACATGCGGGAGGCCAATTTAAGAAACGTGAAACTCTCCTCCATGGCGTGGTGAATCTGGGTACACAGTCCGGTGTGTTTTCTACTGTGTGGTTTAGGGTTAAAGCATTTCAGGAGTCTCTTCCCAGTCTTTTCCATTTCTCTCACCCTTTCTGGCTGCTCAAAGCCCAGACTCCAGGGGCTTTCTGTCTTTGTAAATATTTTCCCTTACTTACTTTCCTCGCCAAGGATTGAGATATCTCTCATGCTTTCTCTCCTTTATGGGTTCATGGGAAAGCAGGCAGTTTTAGGTCAGAGTTCCTAGGTTTTCAGTTGAAATGGCTTTTCTAATAATCCACTGAAAGGTGCTGTAGCACCAACCCTGGGCCCCTGGCATTCATACTCAGTGTCCTTCCCAGTTCTGTTCTCTGTCCTCCAGTCCCTTCTGAAAGCACAGCCCACTGAATGCGCACACCAGACTTCACACCCTGTCAGGTTTCGCCTCTCCCGGCCCTACCCTCCACAGCTCTGCCCTGCAGTAGCTTCCTCATTCAGCCACACCCTCCCCCTGCCTGACCTCACTCTGCCTCTCAGAGTCTCCCACTATACCGCTACCCACGGACTCACACTGCTTCACAGTCTTTTGCCCAGCTTGGGTCTCCCCTCAGTTCACTTATAATTTAGGCAAAGAGTCTCACAGTTTTAAATCGCCACTCTTCTCTGTCCCTACATGGTGTTTGTAATGAGAAAGTGTCACAGGTCTTGAAAAGTTTAGCAGGAATTTGCCAGGAGGACGGAGAGAAAAATCTCATTCCAGGAAGAGGAAACAGCCAATACAAAGGACCCAAAGAAGAAAATCAGGTGAAAGAGGGACAGCCAGAAACCTGGTGTGACCTGCGGGTCGGGGGTGGGGCGTGGGGCGTGGAGGGTGGGGAAGGAGAATGCGCAAGGGGATGAAAGGCCTTGCCTTGGAAAGAATTTTCTGGGAAATCATCAAAACATCTTTGGGCAAGTGAGTTATTGATTAGCTCTGTGTTTATCTTCATTGTTCCTCATAGTACAGACAAAGGGCTGGTGTCCTTGATAAATAAAGAGCTTGGAATTGATAACAAAGCTGATTGGAAAAATCAATAAGAAACTGACTTTTAAAAATAGCCAACAACTCCACAGAAGAAGGTACAAGAGCTATAGTCAGGAAAGGAACTCCAAATGGCTCTTACACATATAAAAGACGTTCGACTTCACTTATCATAAGGTAAATGCAAATTAATTCTCTACTGCGATTCCATTTTCACCTATTACGTTGGCAAAACCCCCACAATTTGACAGCGCGTTCCTGTGGCACTCTCAAACTTTGCTGGTAGAAGTGAAAATTAGCACAACTACCCTGGAGGGCAATTTGGCAACATCTACCCGACTTGCAAATGCTTATTTGACCTCTGCTTCTAGGGTTTTACTTAGAGATACACTGTACACACACAAAAGACTGTGCATTCAGGGTTATCAATATAATAGTAACACGTAGAAAGCAGCGAGGTGTCCGTCATAGGGAACTGTTCACTAGAGGATGCTCTAACTGTGCAAGGAGCACCATGCAACTGTGGAAGAGAGTGAGGTGGCCCTTTGTATCCACAGGCAGAGTTCCAAGACTTCCAACGTGGTCATTAAATGATTACGCAACAGGTAGACCCGTGTATATAGTTGGTACATTTTGTACAAAACAAGGGGGGAGAAATGAGAATACAGATTTGCATTTTTTTGTAGAAGCCTAAAAAAATAAGCGACGACTACATAATGGCTGCCCAGGCAGAGGCGGGAGAGTTTCCGGAACCAGGCAGATAAGGGGTAGATGTGAGGAGACTCTTCACTGTGAGCTTTCATACATACATTTTCATTTCACTTTCTTGTTCATAGTCTTCATTTTTTTAATTTTTTTACTTGTATTTTTTCCATTACCATTTAACTCCCGTATACACCTCCTCCCTCTGCAATCACCACACTGTTGCCATGTCCATGGGTCCTTTTTCCTTTTTTCTCGATCTTACATTTTTTGAATTTTGAATCAAAATTACACTATGAACCCTATTCAAAACATTATACTAAAAAAAAAATTAGTTTCCTGTTCCCTGGTCTTTTGTTCGGAACTGTTCTTCTGTGGCCTGGCTGTCCCGAGGAACCCAGGACCTGGTGTTATGTCTTCCACCCTCTCCAAGGGTACGTGTTGAAAAATGTTCTGCCCGAAAATTCATCAGTGTCTCTGGAGCCCAGCTGCACAGCGTCACCCAACTAAGTCATTACAGCTTCCTGAGGTTGAAAATACCTCCTTGTCCTTCTGGGGCTCTGACTCCAGTTTCTATGTTTTCCCATGTGCTTCCTTCCCACACAGGTTGTCACTTTCAGGTGGTATTTCTATTTAATAAAGCCAGTGTCTGCCCTTTATTTTGATTTCTTTCTCCCCCAGGCATTCCCTCCCGAAGATGACCTTGCTTAGACGTTCTTGAGAACAGGTGCTTCTTGGTGTTTTGTGATTCCTTTCCCAGTCTCTGACTTTATGCATATCAAATGTGGTTACCCAATTTGAACACCTTGTGAAAACATTTAAAATCACTTGGTGAAAATCCTTCAAACAAGGAGCAGCTGTGCTAGAGAAAGAGCCAGCTGGTTGCTCACCACTGTCTCAGAACCGTGGTGAAGCACGGTGTTCAAGAACTCTAGGAGGTGAAGGAAAAATTGACCTGCACATGTCCTGTGGCTGGCTATGACTGCCCGAGAAAATGGCCCTCTCCTCATCCAGCTGGTTCACAAAGTTGCCCTCGGTAGGGGACACAGACAGAAGTTCTTCCAGGTGAGCTTTGGGTCTGGCCTTCCCTTCTGTTGGCTTCATAGCCCTGTGGCTGTGACACCTGTCACTCAGGTCTAAGCCAACTTACCCCCCACATAGCTGCAAGCAGATGTTTAATGAAAGACTTACAAGCTCAAGTCCAGCCAGGTTGGCTCGCTCCTCTGCTCTCCTTCTCTAAGGCTGACCTTGTTTAAAGTTCTGTTCTCTCATGTGTAGCCTGTTTCCTTCCCGGGATTAGAAAGGTCTGTATCTTTGACTCCATCTGTGTTCTCCCAACCAGTTATAAACTCCTGGAGTGCAGGGACCACCTGTTTTTCATCTTTGCTCTCCTCACAGTTGCTAACACACGGCCAGCCCTCCATAAATACTTGTTGAAGAAACAAATAAATGAGTGGTCTGGTGGATCTCCAACGCTTGCTGTGTATTTAGATCAGCTCTGTCACACAGAAATTTCTGTGATAATGGCGGTGTATATCTGTGCTGTCCAATAATGCAGCCACTGTCCAATAGTGTGGCTCCTGAGCCTTTGAAATGTGTCTAGTGTGACTGGGAATGAAATTTTCCATTTGAATTAATTTTCTTTAAATGGTCAAGTGTGGCTTGTGGCTACCATATTGAATGGTGTGGATTTAGATGATTGTTTAGATGATTTATAGATTGATCTAGATAATTCGATCATTTGCATTGATAAAACAAACTGGGTAGTCTTCTCCAGGTAACTTTTTGTGTTTGATACCTCCCAGAAACTTTCAACAACAGTTTTGGAAGCCGTGAAAAGGCGTATTAGACCTTCCCATAGCACTTACTGTCATCACCACAGGCAAACGGAGGCCAGAAGGAGGAAGAGGGAGTAAAAATTAGTTTCGCCTTTTTCTTTCTGAGAAAGTTTTGGGCTCCCCAGGAGTGTAAGTGGTCAGCCTCCTGGATTATGACTCACCAAGAGCCACCCTGTATGACTTCTCCGAGCCAGTAGGCAGGGCACGGAGTCAGGGCTGAGTCCGAGGGAAGAGTGCCACATGGTGAGTCACCGCACCATTTCTCAGAGCAGGTGTTCTTTGGCCGGCCTCCTTCGTGGGTGCCCCACCCAACCTGCCTTTTTTACCTGCAGGACTGACTGTAGCCCAAGGACAGACACGGGGTTCCTTCTTGCTCAGGAACATCTGAGGTAGTGTGGAGTGACCGAGATTTGTACCTGGAGACCCCACAGGGAATTGGACCCAAGGGTGTAATCTGGCTGCTCTGGCACAGATTGAAGTCCTCTGTCTGGGTGCCAGCAGTGACTGCAGCAACTTTAATGTCCAGCCAGGACCCTTTACTCAGCACTGGGTTCCACCCATTGTCACAGTGCCCGGGAAGCCTGGGGCTCTTCAGTCACAAGCAGGAAGGATGACTGAAGAGTGGGCACTTGTGTGTGTGCGCGCGCGCGCGCGTGTGTGTGTGTGTGTGTGTGTGTGTGATCCCCTAGGTGCCACTGTCCTCTAATAAATGGAACAGGACAGAATCTCCACACCCAAAGTGAGCAGGGCTCATTTCTGCTGAATGAAGGCAGCTTCCTCTGCTTCCTGGGTTAGGAAATGTCCACAGAGCAAGTTATGAACGTGGCCGTGACGCCAGGTCACTGAGCCAGGGCTCCCAGAGCTGCCAGCATCCTCTCCTTCATTCTCAGGGATGCAGGTAAAAGGTGCACACACCTAGGGCTCCCTGGTCCCGGGTCACACATCTCCTCTGGGGTAGCCAAACCTGCTTGTCCCACCTACTTGGAAGATGAAAAGATTGAAGCTCTGGATCCCTGACACAGCAGAACTCCCAAGGTGCCCTCGGCCCAGGGTGGTGTCTGGGTGCGGCCTCTGTTGCTTCGGAGCCATCTTCTGGAGCCTAGAGTTGTTTCAGCGAGTCCGACACACCCTACAGGCCCAGCAGGCAGGGTGGGGGTGCCCAGGCAGTACGTGCCATGCTGGAGAGGTTCCGGTTACCAGTTGCACAGCAGTGCCTCATTCAGGGGCTCAGGTAAGTGTCAGGGTAACTTGTCACTCAACACTGATGCACCTCGCCCTTCCCTCACTCTGCCTCCTCTCCCGATGGCATCTTCGGGGCTGGCGCAAGCCTCGGTCTGGAAAACACCTGGTGTCTCATATTATCCCAGTCACTTCAGGGATAATGTGCTGACTGCATGGCTGTCCACTGTTAGCTCGTCAACCGGGCCTTTGCTTCTTGAAGTGCCATGCGGCTATTGAAAGTCCCATGGTTTCCTTTACTGCCCTACTTTTTCAGAACTTCTCATCCCTGCAGATGGTGTGACTATTTCTGGGTCAAGTGTTACTGAAAAGACTTGGGTGAGTGGCCATTTCGAGAGACACCTTTCAGGTTTCCTAGAGAAGGATTCTGTCCCAGCCTGCTGTTGGTGGCTCTGTGCGTTTCTTGGGATGCTTAAGGCTAATATCTCTAGAAACTGTTTCCTAAATAAAAAACACTTCTTTAAGGACAAGGGTGTCACTGGGAATCACAGTCACAGAATTTTAGATTCTGAGCATTGGAAGAGAATCTAGAGATCACAGCTTCATTTTCAGGGTGAAGAAAGTAGTATCAGAGAGGTTAAGCAATTTGGCCAAAATCACTCAGCATGTAGACAGAGCAATTAGAACCTTGAATAGACAGTCAATGAAGACGCGATGTGTAAGCCAGTGAGTCGAGGTTGACTTCAAAGGGAAACAGGGACTTACTCTG
Organism: Macrotus californicus; assembly: GCA_007922815.1. Taxonomy (NCBI): domain Eukaryota; kingdom Metazoa; phylum Chordata; class Mammalia; order Chiroptera; family Phyllostomidae; genus Macrotus; species Macrotus californicus. The sequence continues at coordinate 47,133 of VMDR010001086.1, forward strand.
GACTCCTCACTTAGGAGAAGGGGTATATAGATTCAAAATTACTTTGGTTACTATTTTAACAGTATCAGATGCTCTAAATTTTATCGTATATTAGTGTCATATATCAAGATGGTAACCTGCTCTCCCTTTTACCATAAAATGTTTTACTTTTGCTTTTTCCCTTCACTGCACCAGTGCATTTGTGCAATTTGGAATTCACCTGATTGACTGAACCTGGTCCGAGGGGAAGACCCGAGTCAAGGTCTTGCTGCCAAAAAAGCAAGCGAAGCCAGACTAGAGCCATTCCACCTCCAGGGCAGTGGCTGCTGCCATGTGTCAAAGATGTTGAGACCTCTTGGGAGGATGGCCCCAATGCTGAGCTGTGCACAAAGCTTGCTGTTCCCACTTTCTCTGATCCTGTGTCTGTCAACTCTCAGGAGATGTGGACTGTCATGGGGTTGAGATGAGAATGGGGGCCTGATACCTTCTCAGGACTGATGGAAGCTTTGGTCAAATGAACCCTCGGGTGAGAGATACCCAAGGCCTTTTTGCCAGTGACTAGTATGCACACGAGATGAGTGAAGCCTCTGATTTTTCTCTGAGCCAGATGGGTGTCTCTCCATCTTATTCTGGAAACGCAGAGGGCAGAGTCTCTCAAAGTAGGATCTGGTAAAAAGATCAGTGAATGTTTTCCACAAGAATCTTTAGAGAAGGTTTTTTACTTGTCCTGCTAGAGGTCATTCCAGTTCTGTTTATGAAATAGTTACTAGTTAAGAACCTGGCTGTTATCCATCCTCGATGTGGGGCCAGTTTTGTGGTGGGAATCCTGTTTTTCTGGAAATGTCAGAGTTATAAACTGGTTCTTGGGCTGATGGCCCATGTATTGTACCAATCCAGCACTGTGTTTTACACTGTTTTGTATTCTTCCCTCAGCAAAACTTTGCATACCTTCAGCCCAAATAATGCAGTTTATATTTTCTTTGATTCTCCTCTAGTACATGTCCTGAACACGGTATACATACTAATGGACAACTCGACTTGATTTGAGTTTTTAAAGGCTTAAATAAGGTAGAAACATACATTGATTGCAAAATATAAAATATGCATTGTATATAGAGTCAAAATTTATAGTAAAAATATAGAGTTACTTATTCAAGTTGGTAATGAGAAACAGAAATGTTTTTTTACAAAAAAGTTATCTTGGTAAAAGACTTCCATTCAAAAGTCTAGAAGTTGCCGTGGCTGGTGTGGCTCAGGGGACTGAGTGAGAGCCTGTGAGCAGAAAGGTGGCTGGTTTGATTCCCTATCAGGGCACATGCCTGGGTTGGGGACCAGGTCCCCAGTTAAGGGTGTGTGAGAGGCAGCTGATCAATGTTTCTCTCCCTTTCTTTCCCCCTCCCTACCCACCTCTCTAAAAAATAAACAAAAATTTTTTTTTTAATTCTGGAAGTTTTAAATAATGTCCCTTAAAATTAAAAAATGCGGTAGTCCATGTTGCAGAGGGCGATAAGTTAGCTTAGAAGGTACAAACTCCGCATCTGCATATGTGAAAAAACCCTCTGAAAACTCAGAACCAAAGAAGAGATGGAGAAGTGCCCCGGATATTGCACATGGATATTGCAGACATCCGGGGAGTAGATGTGCCTGAGGACGGACTGGCACAAACGTCAGGTATTTAGACAGAGAAGGGAAAAGCACATCTCGAGTCTCCCTTCCCAGAACTGGCCAGCTATGACGGCTTGGAGGTGACCAAGAGCCACCACACCACCTCCTTGTCGAGGGGTTTTCACATACCCGAGGTGGACACGCCGGGAAGTTCATGCCCCCAGAGGTGCTTGCAGCCTGAGCGCAACCGGAAGTTAAAGGAAGCATCTGGCTCCTGTGCTCTGACATGAGTCAAAGGCAGAGTGGCGCCCAACCATTTTATTTTAATTTTTAACAACATGAGGGGCTTACGCAGTTCCTGCTACGTCGATGTGATCTCCGGAGTCCACAGCAGCCAGGGCAGAAGGCAGAGGGTGGGGACTCGGATCCTGCAAAGTAGTGCTTTATGGGAGATAATGAACACCAATAGCTACCATTTTTAAGTCCAAACTGCTCAGCCCTGGAAAGTTCTGTGAGGGGAGGAGCCCCAGGAAGAAACTGAAGGAGGAATTGTTTTGCTCTTGGGTGCTGGTAGCAGATTAAATATCAGCAATAACACGTGCACTTAAAATCATTCCACTGGGCTGGAGAAATTTTAGCCCAAGGTCACTTATTTCCAGTTCTGAATACAATTATCTAAGTTGTTGCCTTAAAGTGTTCAGATGCATTTTTGAGCTGGACTTTGGCCACGCTGTCAGGCAGGCGTTTGGGGAAATGTTAGCTTTGGAAACTGCTCCCTCTGCCAGGGCCCTCGCTGCCTGCCTGGAGGAGGGAATCCACTTCCCCTGGCTCCGGTTGGTGCCCCGGAGACCTCCCTTCCCTCCTCTCTGACTTGCTTTTGTCCTGGTTCCTGGTTGAAGCTCACAGAAGTCCCCTGCCTTTGCTTTTGCTCTGAGCAAAAAACAACAAACAAATGAAACTCAACCAAGCGCTCATACACAGTTAGATATTTGCCTTTGGATGCTACTTTGAATTTAGTACTGTCTGTTACTTTAGAATGTGTCACTGACTTTTGTTTTCAATCCCCACGGCCAGATTTAACACAGGGAGATCTGATGTCAGAAAAACAGCCCTGGCTGCCTCTGTGCAGGGTGGTGAGGTCAGGCCGGAGGGTGGGCTCGCTGCCTATCTCATGGGAATAGACTCCCATTCTTTCTTTGTGGGGACTCAACAAGCAAATTGAGGGTGATGAAGCATGAGTACCCCTTAAAACTCTTCTTCCTTTTCTTAGGTGAGACAGGCCTGGATGCAGGAATCACTTTCTTGCCAAGTCAGGAAACCTACACTCATGTGTCTCAAGCTGAGCTGAGCTGTGTAAGATCAAAAGCAGAAGGGACTTTGTTCAGGCCCATAGGGACTCCATACAAAGACATGGAGCCCCAGCAGCCCCTGATGCAGGCTGAGGAGGGTGCAATCAAATACCTATGACTTTCTGGGGGCCTCTCGTGCCAGGCTCAGACATCTGGTGGGCACCGGACATGTGCTACCTCCAAGAGTGGTACTGAGAATGTTTCCTTTGGGCTTAGGGAGGAAATGAACTAAGGTGCATATTTTTAATGCATAACAACTGACTCCTGGGGTGGGGGAAGCCCTGGTTTTGTAAGCCAATTCCTGTGGTGTAAATACTCCTGACATGGCTAATTTCAAGCCACCCATGTACTGTCAACTTTGCCCAAGAGCCCTACGTTATTACTGACCGTGTATTTAAAGGTGGAACCGTTGCATAGAATTGTCTGGAGTATTTTGTCACTTGGGGTTTTTTTTCTTCTAAGTGAACTTTAGAGAAGTTTACAGTGTTTCCCAATCATGGTAAAAGAGTGTTTGGCTTAGAAGAAGCGGATGGGGAAAATTCTTGAATACTGACAATGCACTTTAGTGAATAAAAGCCAGCTCTAGCTCTACCCATTGGCACTAGCCCTGCCCCATGTTACTGAGACACGGAGAAGACATGGAGTGCTGATTGTGGACCCAGGTACACATGGAGAGGCCTCCTCCCCTGGCACTTGGGAGGTGTGTGCCTCAGGCAGTTTCCCTAACCTCCTGTGCCTTAGTATCCTTCCAAAGAGGAAAGGCTCTCTTTCCCTGCTCCACTTCAGAAAATCACAGGGATGGACATTCCTCGTGTCATGTGGGTTCACATGTTCACCCCTGTACCAGTCTTTGTGGCCAAGTTGATGGAGGACCATGACTGGCAGCCCCCACCCTACCTTCTGGTATAAATTAACATTCCCCAGAAGAAGAAATGGGTGCCATTCTGAGCAAACACTACCCCAGTGGCCACCTCAGGGGTGATGTGCTGCTCTTGAGGGATTGCTGTGAGCCTGGAATAAGATAACACAAGGAATGTAAAGGGCGGCCCTGCAATAGGTGTTTGATGGGTATTAGTTCTTGACTCAACTCCTCCCTCCCATCCCTCCTTATACCTCCTGCTTTCTCCCACTAAAGTCCCAGGAAACTGCCAGATCATGGGCCTCTGATTGGGGTCCAGATCACCCACCCCACCTGTTAGAAACAGTTCTGCATGCTTTGCCTCCTGTCCCTGCAGGACCAACAAGACTGGATCCGTACAGATTGTGAGTTGCAAGGAGCTGGCATTAGTGCATAACCACCATCTTTTCTAGTACCTTCTTCTTCAACCTTTTTGGTCACTGATTTATATCCCAGGTCCTAGTCTGAAAGGACTCTGCTCTCAATCATTACAATCCATAGCCCCTCATATGTGAATTACAGTCACATCTTCTAGAGGTGGGAAGTTGCAGAGCACTCTGCCAGTGCCCCATGGCACCTCATGGCTCTTCCCAATCCATACAGAGCACTCCAGCATCCAGTGTGGTATTTCGCTGTCTAGGGGCTTCCCCTCAACCCTGGAGTGCCTACCCCCAGCTGATGGCAGGCTGAGAGCCTTTGGAGGAGCATAATGCAACCAATGACCAAAGAGCCTTGGTGATGAATACGCTGACTCCTACACCCTTCAGGTGAGCTACCTCCGAAAGGTATATTTTATATGAAGCCCCAGAGTTTCCCCAATGGGATGAAGCTCCATCACATACACTGGCAGCTGGCTAGGTCACAGACCTTTTATTAGCTGCCTTCCTTTTCTTGTCTCTCTTCGGCTACTGGTGCCCTCTTTGCCTTTGAATCCTGGTTTCAGGGTCTCCACTTTAGGGGGAACCCAAATAAGTATAGGGGATTTTTGAACAGCCGAAAGAATGTTGGAGAGTAGAATTCCATATTCTATTTTCTGAACTGGAAAGAGTGCGTGCACGTCACTGGTTAGGTACAAGGGACAGAATACTTGACACGGAAATTATCCAGCAAAATCAGGGAGGCTTGGCTGCCACCCTGATAATACTGAATGGGAGAACACTTTGGGTTGGAGATGTTGCAAAAGGTCCTTTGGGTCAAAGGAAGCAAGCATGTAGCTTTCTATCATGAGGTCAAGGTCATGCAGAGGAGAGCAACCCTATAAAACTTGGGCCTGGGCCTCCTCATGCTGTTGGTATCAGCTCTGGCAAGGCACCAGGAGCACATTCTAACTCTGTGTCTCACCAGATCCTTGAGTAAAACCCATTTACACCTTGGAGCAATTTTCATGGAAGCCAGGCTCCCTTTGCTGAGGAGAAATGGCTATTTCTTGGTACAGTGGATGATGGGAATTCCACTGTGCGTGTCCTTTGTTAAATTCCTGTGGATTAGATTTGTGCTAGGAAGTGGAAGGGATTTGGGAGGAATATGGCCTTCCCCATGGAGCTCCTGGTTTGAGTGGAGAGACAGACAGGACACCTGCTACCTGAAGAACAGAGCATCATGAAAATCACCCTGGAATGTCTGGTCTGATGAAGGGCTGGGGGAGGGCCTGGAGGAGTGACCTACTCCAATCCACAGGGTTGGAAAAGACATTCTGTGTTTGATGAGTGGATGCAGATCTTCTAGCTGAAGGTCAGACACACAGTAAGAGCTCCATAAACCTTGATTCACAGCTAGGGTCCTTTCCACACTGAGAATTCTAAGTACAAGTGCACAGAGAAGGTCTACTAGATGTTCAATGAGGTATAGCTACAATTATCTTCAAAATGTAGGGCAGAAAGCCAAGGGTCCATTTGTAGCTGAACTAAGGAACATTGGGAGGGTCTGGCTGGTATTATCTGGACTGGTCATCCTTGTTGCCAGAAAACAATGTCCAGTTTCTTACTCTCCATCTCACTTGGTACTTGTGGCCTTGGCATCCAATCTCATATGGTAGGGGGAGGGGAGGGGAGGGCAGTGAGGGAGCTTACCCATCCAGGAAGGATCCAGAACGCAAGTGGCATTTTCAGTACCAGCTTCTGCAGCCTTTGTTACCATGTTCACTGCATTCTAGTTCCTTCCTGAAGGGACTGACTGTCCTTCCAGACAGGGAGGGCTCAGACACCAGACACATTGGCAAGGCCCCCTCTCCCAATTACGGGGAAAGTGTATGTGGTGGTGCTCAGTGGGTAGGACTAGTTTGTACAAGAGGGTGGGAAGGAGATAGGGCAGGGAAAATGCAGATTATTTGAGCCCAAGTCCAGAATCACCATATGAAGCCCTTCATGGCAACATGAACCACTTCATCTTGAGATTTAGGGGATTGCTTGCAGCCTGCACCCCGGGACTTCTCCCTAACCCTCCCACACAGCAGGGAAGATGCAGTATGTCTTTGCCGCCTGTCTGCTGAACATGGAGCTGTAGATGTGTGTGTGGGATTGGGGGGGGGGAGGTGCCAGGGAGGGCCTTTTGCCACATTAATAGGTGTGGGGGGTGGGGGGGGAGCAGCCATTCGGGGACGAAAGGCAGACTGGGAGGGCGCCTGAGCTAGAGCAAAGGAACTGTTAGCTGGTTTATCTAGACAGCTCACTTTGAGGAGGCCAGGAAGCAATGATCTGTGAGCTCGGTGTGTGTGTGTGAGAGAGAGAAGAGAGAAGTAGGCCATGAGAAAGTAACTTGGGGAAAATAGGCAACACTTATCTTTAGTGAGTCTTATACTAATCAAAAGTAATTGAATTTGTTTCACAAATGTATTTATTTGTGAAATCTGATTTACTTATAAATTGGATCGTTGGGTTTTTGTTGTTGTTAGTTGACTGATTTGTTGAAGAGAAGTTAGGGAATGAGAACATTTACTGGGGCAATCAGGCCTTCCCCCTACTCTCCCCACCCAAAAAGAAAAAAAAATGCTTAGTAAAAGTGTTCCTTTCCCCTCCCTCCCCACCCCTTCCACTGCCTCACATAACTGCAGTTACTTTCTCTTCTTCCCTTTTTCTCCTCCTTGCCAATTTATTCTGTTTAATAATTTATTCATTTATTCAATCAACCACTCAGTCCTTTGGTCAGTTAACACACACATGATAGGCACATATGCTGGGCATTAGTATCTTTGGGTGGAAGCTATTAAAGGAGCAGAATTTGGTTTGTATTTAGTCTAAGGAAGAGTTTTCTGACAGTTAATGTCACTCCAAAAAGGACAGCATTCTCCATCAGGGGACATGTGGGATCATGGGAGCCAGCAGCAGCCAGCTGGGATGCTCAGGAGTCTTCCTGCATCCTGCTGGGCCTGGCAGAGTATGATTTTGTCTACAATCTCTAATGGAATTGAATAGACACAAAGAAGGACCATGGCCCCTGAACTGGATTTTCCCCCTCAACTCCCAAGTGGTCAGTTCTTACAAAGTAAATGTCAGAGCAGCTCCAGCTCTGCTGTGGGCTGGGCCTTCTCTCTTGCCTTTGATTACCTGGCGCTGGCCACACCGAGAAAAGGGCAACGTGAACCCCAGGGAGGGGGCAGCCTGCAGAGAGGCCCCGCCTGCGATGCTGCTGCTTGTGCTACGTCCACGAGTTGGCACCATTCGTCCCCAAAAGGGAGAACCAGGTCCTCGCTCAGAACTAAACACTGCAGCGGAAAATGAAAGGCACGATGAAAAAGCACAAAACTGACAAGGAGGCGAATTTGTAATGGGAGACTTGGCAGCCTGTGCAGATCCCACTGGGCAGAATGGAGCGCGGGTTTCGCCTTGGGTCAACGGGATTCGCTCCACCAGGCACGTTTGGCACATTCCCACCCACCCACGGGGCTGCGCTTGGGGAGGCCGAGAGGGTGAGCTCTGCAGCGTCCACGGGGATCCTCAGAACCTTGCGCCTGTGGCCCTGGCTCCACCAGGCTGGGCAGAACCGCGGACGATGCAGCCTGCTTACCACTCTCACCAGACACAGGAGGAAGTCTGGCCTCCTGTCTCTGTGATTAACAAGGAGAATAAGAAGTTCTGACTTTGTTAATCCTGGCACAGACAGAGAAATTCGCCCCGGAGCCCACCCTGCTCTAGACTCCTGTTCACGGAATCGGTATCAACGGCCGCCCTCTCCCTTCCCTCCCTGTCCCAGAGCCGTTCTGTAAAGCTGCGGTCAATCAGGCAGACTTGGCAATGGGGTGTCTGTCGCAAAGCTTGTTCTTGCAGTGGAGACCTGCCCGTTGCCAGTGATGAGGTCATTTCCTCTTAAGCTTCAGGTAGCCAAGGAAGAGAAAGAACAACAAAACAGGGTCTGTTAATAAAGGTGTGCCAGTCTCTGGGTGTTTGCTGTTATTGAAGAGACCTCAAGCAAGCCTGCTTCTGGGCTGAAAGCAAACCTTTGTCAAGGATTTCATTTTAGAAGGTTCAAAAGACACCAGAGGCAGAGTGAGAACAAGAAGCAGGAAGAGGCATGCACAGAGAGGGGGAGAGATGAAGGGAGGCGCAGGCAGGACAGCCAGGCCCTGCTGAGATGTCACAGGGGACAGTCGCAAACACTGGTCCCAGCAGTTTGATCCCTGGGGAAGTGTCTGTTCAGGTTGATACAATGAAAGAGAAAATTTGGGGGATTTTTTGTTTAAAGGATGTGCTTTAGCTCCTGCTGCTCTGCTCACCTGAAATGCCTTTTTCTGTCCATCTTTAACCCATCTATTCTACAAGGCTCAGCTCCAATTCCCCCTCCTCCAGGAAGCCTTCTTTGGTATTTCCAGTTAGATGTATAATTGCTTTACTCCCTGCAGATCAAAAGTAATTCTTTTCCATTAAATTTTTTATTTTTAGTTATGATAAAATACACATCACGTATTTTCCCATCTTAAACCTTTTTTAAGCGTACAGTTCAATATTGTTAAGTGTATTCACATTGTCTCCAGAAATTCTTTTTTGCAAAACTGAAACTCAATATCCATTAAACAATGCCTCCCCATTTCCCCCTCCTCATCTTTTTAGCAATCACCATTCTACTTTCTTCTCGATAAATTTGACTGCCTAGGAGCCTATTGTAAGTGGAATCATACAGTTTGTCTTTTTGTAATTGGCTTATTTCATTTAGCATAATGTCCTCAAGGTTCAGGAACATTATAGCATGTGTCAGAATTTTCTTCCTTTTTAAGAAATAGTAATTTGATTTTATTTTTTTAGTGGCATTTATAACATGCTATCTTATTTTTAAGAAATGTGTACATGTTATATTTCCCCTATAGAATTCTAAATTCTTTGAGGGCAGAGTCTGAGTGTCTCTTCATTGAGTCCCTCTGTGCCTATTGGCCCAGTGCTTGGCAGAGGGTTTGTGCTAACTGAATACTTGTTGGGAAGACCAAAGGACAATATTGTCTTCAGTGGGCTCTTCTAGATCTCCTAGCCCTCCATAACAACACCCCGAAAAGTCTCAATAGCCATTTAATCCAGTCCACGTCACCACGTTGAGGCCAGCAGAAAGAAATTGGCATCAACAGTTTTGGGCTCATCTTCTTACCCCAGAGCCTTGAATCAGTCCTGTATCTTCTGCTTCCTTCTGGGAGTCATCTCCTTTGGGACAGGGAAGTGGACCCAATCTTAAAATAAGAGAAAGCCAGAGGGAAAGAGTAAGGAGAAAGGGAGATGGTTCACATAAGAATGGAAGCTAATATTTAGATGTCGATTTTCCATCTTGTTAAGTTTCTGTTGTGTCATCACTTACAATACATATCTTCAGTAAAGGTGGGGTGGTAGTGGACGGCAGTGGACTGTGGAGGTCTTGTTATTCTTTGGAGTAAGCCTCTTTTCCAACCCCCTCACCCCAGTTGGCACTGTAGAAGATTTGCTTGTTTTGCAACTCAGGAGCAATAAGGGAAGAAGCCTTGAAATTTGATTTGGGATCTTGGAGAACTAAATAAACTTCAAGCTTGTTGTAATAGCTATTTCTGGAGTAACTTCAGTTAGCCTTGCCTTTCCCTTTGTTCTTCCAGTCATTTGTAAGAGGGAATCGTGGAATGAACATGGCATTGAGGGAAGCAGTCCTGTTTTCTGCTGGTGGTGTGACCCGGGGCATACCAGTTCACCTCACTGAACCTCAATCTCCTCATCTTTAAAATGGGGGAAATACCCCCTACCTCACTCACCAGGCTTTCCTAAGGGTTCAGTAAGACCGTGAGTATCAAGTGCTTAGTTGGACATACGGCAATTGGATAATACATGTGAATTCTCTTCTCCTCCTGAGTTGACCTGATGTCCCTCTACTCAAGGCCATGGCTGACTTGGTTCCACTTGGATCCATGACTCCATATCAGCCACATTCACTGCACTGGCTTTGTCTGTTTCTCAGCAGCCCCCAACCCCCGTGGAAACTCCGTGGCACTTTACCTTCTGGGGACACCTGGACTCATTACAAAATAGCATTTTGCCCTTGCCGGTAGTTCAGTTGGTTGGAACATCAGTCTGATGAGCCAGGGTTATGAACTCGATTTCTGGTTGGGACACATGTGGGAAGCAACCAACGAATGTGTGGGTAGGTGGAACAGCAGGTCAGTGTCTCTCTTCCCTCCCCTTAAAAAAAACCAACCAAACAAAACCCCTAGCATTTTGATTTGGTGTGGAAAAGAACTCTTTTTAGACCTAGCAGAATCTTGTTGGAAGACAGAATTTGCAAACCCACAAGAGAATTCATAGCAGAACAAACTTCCATAGTTAGATTTACTTTCCAAATGATTTACCTCCAGCTGGGCAAAAGGCTCTGTGCCTGTACACGCTGTTGGAGCTATTGGGGCCTGTCCTACCGAGGAACCTTCATTGTTTTGACTCCTATCGACTTTATCCAAGAAGCCTCATCCTACGGGTCAGCAAACGAGTAGGTGCTCAGCCAGCCCTGAGCAAGCGGAAATATGAGAGCCGTTTCTGCAATAGTCTTAACAGAACTGGTACCCTCTCTGACTCGGATGCCAAAAACCAAAGGCCTGTTTCTGATTTTAAAAAGTACATGGAATATATTTGAGTTTCCTCACTGCTACTCATCAAAGTGTTATTGCATTTATCTTCTTCGGCACAAATAGCTGTCCTTTGTCACTTGCCCTCATCAAACTTTACCCCTTGGACTTTGGAGAAGGAAACGACGACGTCCTGCAAGGGGAGATCAATGCTACTCCACGGAAGTAGCATTTGAGTCTGGCCTGAAAACTGGGTAGGGTTGAAAATGTGAATATTTGAAAGCAGGCATTTCTGACAGAAGGAACAGCAGCAGCAAAACACAGAAGTGGAAACTTATAATGGCATCAGTGGAGAATAATTTGGGGCATAAGATATACTAAAGGAATAATGAAATAGGTAACATTAATTAAAGAGAGTGGTGGCACTTTTTCAGATAACCCACAATGATCTCTGCCTCCTGATCTTCACATTCTGTGTAACCCTTCTCCTTGAGTGTGGGCTGGATTTCTTGACTCACCTCTGATGAATAGAATATATCAGAAGTCATGGGGTGCCCTTTTGAAATTAGACTATGAAAAGACTGTGGCTTCCTTCTTGGGCACTCTGTCTTGTTTTTGTTCTCTCTTGGAGTGTTGCCCTGAAGAAGGCCAGCTGCCATGTCATGAGGGAGCCCTGTGTAGAGGACCATGTGATGGGGGACTGGGGCCTGCCGGTAACCATGGAGTAAGCATGGATGTGTCCCTTCCCCCAACAGCCGAGTCTGCGGATGAGACCTCTTTGCCAATTGGCTATAATCTCTTGAGAGACTTTGAGGGGAAAAAGTTCAGTTAAGCTGTGCCCTGATTCCTGACCCCCAGAAGTTGTGAGATAATGCTTGTTGTTCTGTCCCTAAGTCTGAGGGTAATCTGTTATGCAGTGATGGATGAGTAATGCAAGTACTTACTCCAGTGTTCTAGGCACTGTCGTACATGGTTCACGTATTTATGTCATTTCATCCACGATCTTAGGTGGGGATTATTATCCCAATTTTTTTTTCAGTCGAGAAAACTAAGGTTTAGACATCTGTCCAATATCTGTCACACATTCGGTAAGAGGAGGAGCTAAGATTTAAACCCAGCTATCTTATTCCCAGGCATGTGCTTTTAACTTGGACACTATATAATTTACTGGGAGCCCCTGTAAGTTACAGTTTGGTCCACTCTTGCGGCCCCTCTGCCCTGCTCCAGTTTCCCAAGGTCTTCGTGTCTCATCAGAGCCTGAAAGGAGACTTGGGAATTCCTCTGAAATTTTTTGAACAGAATCTCACTCTACACTCAGTTGCCTTATCTCCTCATCATCCTTTCCCTGGACACAACTGGTGGTCTTAGAAGTCAAGGCTTGGGGTGCTACCCTCAGATGGGGTAATGGCGCTCTTTCTCTAACAACCCCGGGCTAGAGGTTGTTACCTTGGACACCACTTCCTATTTTTCAGGACCTAATAAATACAACTTGTCCATTTACTTAAATCACAAGGCTGGGAGAACCCACAGGGTCCTGTTCTTACACCAGGGGGTGGAGAACTGTATCCTGTGTGTCCTTCCCTAGTCTCTGATAAGAAAGTAGAAACTCTGTCCCAGCTTACGCTACCTCCCCCGCAGTTTAATTGGACACTGATTTGTGCAGAGTATTCCTGGGAGATTTACACTGGCCACTGCTCATCAGTCACAAGCAACAGTCTCTCCTTGGGTCTTTGCAGGGAGGCAGGGGGTACAGATGTGTGGACTGCCTCAAGGTCAGTCTGGAGTCACCATGGTATTCCTTCTGATCACAGTATTTACTGGTGACTCAGTTGAGACCTTTGATACATTGCCTGAATCTCAAGAGGTGTGTAGATGAATGATTATCTTTGGCTATTATTAAAAACAAACAAACTAACTAACTAACTAAACAGAACTTTAAGAGTTAGAAATAAGCTTTTATGATTGATAAGACATTCTTCACTGTTGACCTAACATTACCTTTTGCTGTACTGTGTGTGTGTGTGTGTGTGTGTGTGTGTGTGTGTGTGTGTGTGTGTGTGAAGCTCATAAGCTCAGAGGAAGCAACTGCTCAGAAAGTTGGCTCCAACCAACTGGACTTCATACCTCAGTTCCTTGTTAACCTTGTTGATGGGAAGGAGCAAGGCCCTTAGATTCAGAAAGAACTTATAGTAGGTGATTCAAAGTCCAAAGGCAACCTCCCCCTGTGACAGAACTGGGCTCTGGTCCCAGCTCCACCACCTGCTCTCTGGATGATCCCAGGAGGTTCACCTTCTCTCTGTGAACCTATTCCCTTGCACGTTAAACCAGGAGGCTGTGGCAGGTCACCCTGAAAACCCCTCTAGTCTTGACTATGGTTTTATGGAGCTTGGGAATTATTTCTATGACTGCGAGCAGGGCACCCTGCCCTGCTTTGTGTCCTTTTCCTCTTCTCACATGGGCTCCCCAGTCCCGTTGCCTCTTCTTGAAGCAGTACTGGTTTATCTGAACCAGGGTTTCACATAGAAATGGTCTGTGGGTCCGAGGCTGAAGCACTCTAGGTGCAGCACCTGCTGAGGGAAGGAACAAATTCTTTTAGCTTCCCAGATCACTCTTAACAAGCCTGGAGTTTCCTCAGAAGTGTAATGTACTGGTCTCTGAACATCCACAACAGCCCATTCCACACCCATTGGAAGGTGAGGGAAGTGGGGTACAGGGACTAACCAAGCCAGCTTTTTCCTTCTAGAACTGGGCACCATGCTGAGACAACCCTGTGAGTAGGCTCCATTTTATCGGGGTGGAGGGCTCGAGCAAAAAGGAAAAAGGACTCATGGAGATGGACAACAGCGTGGTGATTGTGGGGAGGGGGGTGGGTGGAGACAGAGAGGATATAAAGGGATAAATGGTAATGGAGACTCAAACTTAAGTTCATCATAGAGAAGTTAATGAATTCCATAAACATTTATTAGAGTGGAAGTGATCTCAATAGATCATCTGAGTTGGCTTTGAGGCAGTTTGTCTAGCAGAGAAGTAAAATGGTTTCCTCAGCCATGCAGCTAGAGAATGCATTTGATTTGTATCATGCATTAGGACACCTTTTTCCAGCAGGACTGACTCAGGGCCCTTTTAAAATAAGTTCAAGGAAGTATAAGTTGGTACTCTGCCTTCCCTCTGGTTTCTAGCAGGACTTCCTCTACTTTCCAAAGAATGCTCTTTGGCCTCTCTACCAGGGGCCCTGACTGCCTGGGATTAAAGGGCCACATGTAAACACTCTTCCTTCTATCTTATCAAAGTCCCCACGCTGGGTTTATCAGAGGTGACTCACTCCCTGGGGCCCTTTGCAAGGACCTGGGCTGGGATTGCAAGGCTGAGAGGAACTGCCTTCTCTACCCCCTGCAAGGGTGACCTCTTAAACCCTCACTCTTCTCCATGACCCCCCACTGGAAGCTCAGCCTTTAGGGGAGCTTGTCCCCAGAAGCTCTTCCTGGCCTTTCCCAAGAGCCCCGCCCCTGCAAGTGTCCTTTAGGGGCACAGGATCCCAGGGAAATCAGACAGCTGGGGGCACATGGGAACAAGGGCTGGTAAGTGTGTGTGTGGTGGGGGGTGGGGGTGGGGGTAGGAAGCAAAGCTCTGAAATGTGAGCCAGATGGCGATACCCCACCAGAGGCAGCTTGTTCAAGAACTGCTTCCTTTCATACCAGCTACTCCCACCTTCAAGAAATACATTTCTGAGAGTAAGATAAATGATCATTTGGTTCAAGGAACCCAAAGCTCTTCATTTTCATAGTATTTTCACCATCATGATGGCCTCTGGGAAGATGGGGGAACCACAGGGCAGGAGAAAGTCACAGTGATTTCTGCCTCCCGTGGGGCAAGGGTAGAGCAACGGACTGCAGCCACTTTCCCTGAGCAGGGCTAATGGATGTGCTCCTCCCTCCCTCCCTCTTCCTTCCTTCCTTCCTTCCTTCCTTCCTTCCTTCCTTCCTTCCTTCCTTCCTTCCTTCCTTCCTTCCTTCCAGTTAAGTGATGACCAATCCCCAGACACTGTGCAGTGTGCAGGGAATCCATGGGAGCAGAGACCAAGGCCTGAGCCTGCCCACTGCCCCTTCCAGTCCAGTTCCAGGAGAGACTTTATACGAAGACATGGCAGATGTGAGGGACACTGCAAAGGAGAGGTTCATGGGCCCTTAGGGGTGGAGTGACTGGTCTGAAAGGCCAAGACAGATATTCCTGATGAAGTGATGTTTGGGCTGCTGTGTAAAGGGGCAAAAGCCAAGGAGGGAGTGGGAACGCCCCAGGCTGGGGGAGGTGCATATGCAATGACGTATGAGAAAACTGCAGGGAATGAAAAGATCCAGTGTGGCCCAGGGAAGAACGTGAATGGGACTGAGTAGGAGTCAGGACCAGAGGGAAGGAGGCCAATGCAGAGCATCTGAGCTATGTCCACTGCTTTCAGGGTCTTGTCTTTATGCTGGGTGGGGTGGGAAGCCAATGAAGGGGTTGGAGCAGAGAGTGACATTCACATGACATTGGAGCACCCAGCCCAGTGAAAGCAATGGGCCCAGAGGCCCCTCTGCCCTCCCTGTCAAGCAGTGTCGATGGCAGACCCTCAGGTTCAGCCAGGACATGGTGGAGCTGGAGGCAGGGCAGCAACAGAAGACAGGAGAGTGGGCCTTTAGCATTACCTTCTCCACCCTGTCCAAGTGAAGCCCAGGTCCCTCAGATCTGCCTTCTCTGAATGCTGCTCCCCCATCCTGCCCTCTGAAGGCTCCAGAGGGAGGCTTCTGTGTGCCGCCTCTGCCCTGGTTACACCCCAGGTGCTGTGAGTCACCCACCTGCATGGTGAGTCCAGGGAAGGGGTGAGAGTGAGTGCTGAGGAGGCAGGAGTGGCAGGTGGGCACCCAGCAGGCACCCAGCTTGGGGGGTTGTACCTCCCCTACAGCCCCTCCCCAAAAGAGCCTCTTCAGAGAAATCCTTTGGCCCCATCCCCTGCAGGAGGCCTCTTCCCAGATTTCCTCTCCCTTTCTCCTCTCCCCCACTCTTCCTCTCCCCCACTCTCCCTCTCCCTCAGCTGGCTGTCAGCAGACTGCCACCATCACCATGGCTACGCTAGCTCCTGCTTGCAGCTCCACAAGCAGCGGGAGTGAGAGCAGGGGGAGGGCGGCTTGTCTTCCTGTTGAACTGGGTTCTTTTAGAATCAGCTCAGGGCTGCACACTGCAGATTCAAGGTCTACCCGCTTACCTGGAGGGCATACCTCAAACCAACACAAGGCAAGAACAACTAAACAAAACAGATAGACAAGGGAGCTTATTTGCACCATGAAAAGATGCATTGTGGTTTCCCTTTTAAGCACTGATGTGTAGCAGTGTGTTGGACAGGACTGGTTACCCAAGATTTAAGGCCCACCCACTGGGGGACTTGGGGTAGACTTATTAGGCTTTGTTTGTTAGAGGCAATTTGGGGCCACACAGACCAGAATTGAAATCATTACCCCACTATTTATCAAAGGCATGGACCGGGACAAGTTACTGAACCTTGCTGGGCCTCAGTTTCCTCATCTGTAAAAGAGGGATAATAATACCCACCTTGTAGGTTTTGGTGAGGATTAAAGATGCAAAATTTTGGCACATAGTAGGTGCTAAATGGTTATTGTTGTTTTTGCTTTTGTTATTCTTAGAGTTCTGAGCCCTTTGAGATGCTCCATATGTATTTGTTGATTTGAAGATAGAACAAAAAGGCAGTTTTTCCCACTACTGACTTTAAGGCTGCCAGGACCTCAAATTTCAAGATGGCGGTTAGAGCAATTTCTACTCCCTCCTCAAAAGCTCCTTACATTCTGGGAGACATATGTGAACCTGAGCCCCAGTATATGAAGATAGTGGAAAGGTAAAGAATTAGCAGAGAGTAAAGTCTGAGTGCCTGGGGGCAGGGGTGGCACACACCAAAGCAAACTGCTATGGCCCATAGAACCTTGGCAAGCCTCAAGAACTAGGGCACCAAGTGCTGTGGAAAGAGAAAACAGAAAGAATTACGTGGTGGTATCAATAAGAGGCAGATAGACTTGCATGTCTCAGCCCCTACTCCTCCTGCAGGAGACAGAAAATATGTTTTCCAGAAAAACTGAACCAGAGGGACTTTGTGCTAGTGACATTAGGTTCAGAGGGAGGCTGGGGAGAGGTGGAAGTTTGCACACTAAGTGACTCCCTCTTCCCTGCCCCTCCCCGCACCTAGTCTCAGAACAACAGGGACAGGAGATTGAGAGATTCTTTTGGGCAGCAACTGACCTACTTCAGAAAAAAGACATGCACAAATCGACAGTTGGAGACTCCTGGTAAAAAAATCCATTGTCCCCCTGGTCACAGTAGCAAAAACCCCATCCATGTACACAGAACTTCCAATCAGCTCAATAGGGCCTCATCCTTAAAGATGAGGAATGGTCAAGGATCACCATGGAGGAAAGCATCCAACATGGCAGAGAATAAAATAATCACACAGGGAAACAAAAGAACCTATGAAGGAAGCAGAAATAATAAATGAGCAGCAGAAACTGAAAATAAACTATTTTGATATACTTAGAAGCACAAGAGAAGGCACTGCATCCACAGGATGTGATGAAAAAGGAACAAGTAGAGCAAGACAGAGTTCCTGGAAATAAAAAATATGAAGTGAATATCTCAGAAGTTCTGTAGCAGTGTTAGAAAATACAGTCAAGGAAATTTCTCTGAAAGCAAAGAGAAAGATGATAGGAGGGAAAAAATAAGAAAAGTAGAGGAGTAATTCAGGAGGTTGAACACCCAGTGAGCAGTTTTAGAAAGAGAGAACAGAGAAAAATGATGGTAATGAAAGTACTGAAGATGTCCCAGGGTGGAAAGACATCAGCCTTGATTGAAATGCCCAGCACAAGAGTTGAAAATGGACTAAGAAACAACATTGTGATACTGCAGAACTCTAAGTATAAAGAGGTCTTGAGAATTTTCAAAGAGAAAATCAAAACATGTAAAACATTTACATGTAAAGCATTGAGAATCAGAAGGGCCCTGGACTTCTCCATAGCAACATTGGAAGTTAGAAGACGCTGGAAAAATGCTTTCACTATTCCAAGAAAAAAATATTTTAAGCCAAAATTTCAATTCCCAGGCATACTGTCAACAAGGGGGAGGCTAAGATAAAGACATTCCAAACAAGCAAAATACAAAACAAACTTACATCTGATGCAGCCTTTCTTGGGAAACCACTGGAAGATGCTCCACCACAATGAGGGAGTAAGCAAGAATGAGAGAGACTTGCGATCTGACAAGAGAGGAGCAAAGGGAATTTCTAGGACACTGGTGAAGGGAAGTCCCAGGATGACAGCTGGCGGGCAGGCCAAAGCACCAGCCAGTCCAGGCTAGAGCAGAGCAGGGAGGACTCTGGGGAGATTTCTCCAGGAAGTTCGGACTACCAACAGGTTTGAGGTAAAAAAAAAAAATTGTATAAAGTATGCAGTTTGCAGAGTCATTGGGAATAGGGAAAGACTAGATGTTTAGAGAAAACAAAGCAAATGCAGACTATGAAGGGATAATCAATTCCAGGAAGATGAAAATGTTGTGAAAAAGAAAATGTAATCTTAGTTCATTCCTTGGCTCAGTCGTTAACAATGCTTATTTTACATGATCATAATAATAAAAACACCGTGTGGGTCTAACCCAAAACTGACAAGCAATTATGTTGGAGGGATAAAAAGTACATAAAGGAGAGGAGTGAGTATTCTAAAACATTCATTTACTGCAGTGGAAAATATTTAAAATAAGTGACTAAAGAGCTGTGTATGCCTATTATTTAAAACATGTGAATGAAATACAAAGAAAAAAGTTATGAATGTTGGAAGCGGTTGCTTCTGGGGAACAAAAGGAAGATGAGCCCTGGCTGATGTGGCTCAGTGGACTGAGTGCCAGCCTGCGAATCAGAGGGTTGCTGGTTTGATTCCCAGTCAGGGCACATGCCTGGCTTGCAGGCCAGGTCCCTAGGAGGGTCGCACAAGAGGCAACCACACATTGATGTTTCTCTCCCTCTCTTTCTCCCTCCCTTCCACTCTCTAAAAATTAAGTAAATAAATAAATGAAATATTTTTTAAAAAAGGAAGATGAGGTAGGAAAGAGTTCAGGGGATTTTTACAGATGATATACTTTGAGAAAATATAAATAAAAATTAATTTAAACTCCAATAAAGATAAGGTTGGGCTTGCATTAGTCAAATGATGGCTTTCCCAGCCCCAACACACTCCTAGGGTGCTCTTCATAGCCCTCAACCACAATCAGCAAAAACAAAGCAGCAGATGCATGCATAGCATTAGGAGAATTTCTGGAACTGGAACTGACATTCCTACTAATAGGAAAACATCAACAGTAACATGTTTCGAGGGCTACCATAAGTTTTCAAGGCTTTCTAGCAAGTTAGGTACCATGTTATTCCTTGTTTTCAAGGAAAACACCAAAAACTCAGAGAGGTTCAAGATTTGATGGAAGTCTTTGTACACGGTAGAGGCAGGACTCAAAGCCAAAACCTCTGTGGTCGGTTATATTTCCAAAGATGGACTAATGTCTCATGCTCTTCTTCCACTCCTCCACCAAAATATACAATCTATTCATCTATCCTTGAACCCAAATATGGAGTCTATTTATACCTATCCTTGAATCTGGGCAGGTCTTGTGACAGCTTCAACTAACATAATACCATGTGAGTGACGTCAGGGGACTTCTAAGGCTAGATGATGAGAAGATGTACAGTTTTGCGGGATTTTCCCTCTGGGACACTCCCCCTTGGAAAAAAGCTGCCATCCTGAGAGAAGCCTCAACCATGTGTTGAAGCCATGGGGGCACTTCAGTCATCAACCCAACTTTGCCAGCTTTACCTGCCAACCACATGAGCAAGATGCCATCTCGGATAGCCAGCTCAGGTGAGCCTTCCACTGACTCAGTCACTGTCTGACTAGAGCCATCTGGGAGCCCCCAAGTGGAACCACACTGCTGATATGTCAACCCACAGCCCTGTGAGAGGGACAATAAGAATGTTATTGGAAATCATCAGGTTTTGGAGGCATCTGTTGTATGGGAATCGGTAATTGAAACATCATCTGACATCAAGGTCCATATCCTTTCCTCAAAACCACCCTATAAGTGTTTCTCAGCAGAAATTACTGGAATTTGGGTGATAGAATTTTTCATTTGGTAGGACTTCCCTGCATACTATAGTGTACTTAGCATCCCTTGCCCTTGCCCACGAATCTGATACCAGTCCCCCTGTGCCATGGTGATAACTAAAAATGCCCTCACATTTTCCCAAAAGACTCCTAAGAAAAACATCCCCAGGTGAGATCTCCAGGTCGACAAAGTCACCCTGAGATGGTTTAAAACTGAATTCCACAGGGACAAACAGAAAAGACAGGGCAGAACTGTACATGGGAAAGACTAGAAAGGGAAAGCAAGTAGCATGTAGTTACTGAAGTCCAACTGCAAAGGGTCTCTGCAGCCCCTCAACCCACATCTAAGTTACTCGTTGAGACCCTTTTGGCCCTGGACTCCCTAAGCCTGGTAGACTGTTGGGGGTAACTGTGCCCATAGGGGGAAAGGGTATGGGAAGGACAGAACCACAGAGTACTGATCTGGAAGATCACCTAGTCCAACCCTCTCACCTACCACCTTCTGAAGCCACAGGTGCACCAGGACTACACCCCAGGACATCCCCCCAACCCTAACTCTTTCTACCACTCAAACAAGGAAACGGTTGGGATTGAGCTCATTTAGGTGGTAAAATGGACAGATTCACCTTTGGTGTGCAGAATACCACAGTCCAAGTTGGCCTACCATGATTGCTGATTGTATTAGTTAGCCAGGGCTGCTGTAACAAAGTGCCACAGACTGAGTGACTTAAACAATAGAAATCGATTTTCTGACTGTTCTGGATGGTTCTTTCCAAGGGCTGCAAGAGAGAACCTGTGCCCTGTTCTCTAGCTTTTGCTGGCTTGCTGGCAATTTTGTGCAGTCCTCTGTCTTGATCGTCAAATGGCATTCTCCCCGTGTGTCTCTGTCCAAACTTCCCTTTTTTATAAGGACACCGTTCTTACTGCATGGTGGCCCACCTCGTCTCAGCGCATCTTCATCTTTAACTTGCATCTGCAAGGACTCTATTTCCAAATGCCATCACATTCTGAGCTATGGGAGGTTAGGACTTCAACACAGGAATTTTAGGAGGACACAACCCAACCCATAAAAAAGTGTTCCATGAACTCACATGCTTTCTGCTTCCCATGTGAAATTGTACCTTGGATTTCCTAAATTTGCACGTGTCTCTGACTTTTTGGCTTAAAACTGTACAACACTATGGATTCATTTGAAACACCATATTATCCAGATGAGCATGGGGATCCATCCCTTTTCCTCAGGCAGCATATTGCAACCTGAGATCTGCTTTGGTAAGTACAGAAAGTCTTTGATGGGTTCTCTAATCTGCTTCTGTGGACACACAGCTGTGACTAGGTGTGAGTCCTATTTTGCCTTCGAAGGATCCCAAAGAATATTAGAGGAGTGAAAACACCTGGGAAATGCAGCCAGCTGGGAATTGAGGAGCCTTCCAGCATTAAAAGCACAGTGTAATTTTGACAGTAATGAGTTGTGAGAGAATGTGGGAAAGGACTAATGCCATTGGAAGTCTAGGGGCAAATATTGAGTCATTTATTCATACATTCTTTCAACCTATTCTTACTGAGTATTCAATATGAGGCAGGTGCTGTAAAATTTAAAATCTAGTGCAGAAGAAAAGTAAATATGTGCCCTGGCTGGTGTGGCTCAGTGGATTGAGTGCTGGCCTGGGAAGCAGGGGTTCGCCGGTTTGGTTCCCGGTCAGGGCGCGTGCCTGCATTGTGGGCCAGGTCCCCAGTGAGGGGCGTGCAGCACACAACCACACATTGATGTTTCTCTTCCTCTCTCTCCCTCCTTTCCCTTCTGTCTGAAAATAAATAAATAACGTCTTTAAAAAAAAAAAGTAAATATGCAGTAGTTTCTGACTGCAATAAACAACATAATGGGAACAGTGTGCAAGAAACAATAAGGATATCAACTTTTAAAGGTGTCTGGGAGCCCTTGCTAATGAGGTAGCAATTAAGTTGAGACCTGAAGGATTCAGACAGGGCCATTCCAGGTGGTGGGAATAGCTCGTGCAAAGGCCCCGAGTTGGTGATGAACTCGGTGTGTTTAAGGAACAGCAAAGAAGCAGATGTACAGGCAAGGGGTGAGGTTGGAGAGCAGGATGGGGAGCAGATCACTCAGGGCTTTGTGGGCCTGGACAGAGAGCTCAGATTTCACACAGTTATAATGCAAAGCCACTGAGTTTTAAGCAATAGAATGACATGATTTGATTTCTGGTTTTTGTTGTTGTTCTTTTAAATCTTTCTCCTTGCCCACCAGATTGGCAAGGATTCAATTGGAAAACACACAGTGTTGGCAAAGGTGTGGGAAACAGACAAACTCATATTGTAGGTAGAATTATAAATTTGTACACACCCTGAGGGGAGCAATTTGGTAAAACCTATCAGAATAAAAAAGGCATTACTTTGACCCAGCAATTTTATTTCGATAAATTTAACCTACCCATATATGCTTCAAAAATCAACGTACACTAGGTTATTCACTGCAGCCTTGTATATGATTGCAAAAGATGGGAAAAGACCTAAATATCAGGAAGTGACTAAATCCAACAATATCAACAAATAAGGGCTTGGATGAGTATAGGCTGGACAACTGCAGGTTGAAGGAGCTCTTTATCCACGGACCTGGGTCGGTCTCTGAGATTCTCAGGTAATCAGTTTTAAAAAAGCAAGGTTCAGAGCCATGTGTAGAGTGTAGCTGTCATTTGTGTAAGAAAAGGTTGTGTGTGTGTGTTTATGGGAGAGAGAGTTTGGGAGTTTGGGTTCTCCAGGAAGCAGAACCCAAAATGGAATTAGAAGTGCAAAAGACTTATTGGGGAGAACCGTTTTAGGGGAAGAAGGGGAAGAGAGCAGAAGGAGGAAGAGCTCTCAGATCCCAAGCCCACCTGCCGCCTGTGGAAGGACAGTGGGGCTGAGGGCAGGGCCTCAGACTTTAGTGCTGCTTCTCTGAGTCTTTCTAGGCCGCAGAGCAAAGATTACACGTTAAAGGAGCCTTGTGTCAGGCAGAGCTGGTCCTGCTGCAGTGCCCATGCAGGGCCCTGCCATTGACCAGGAGCAACCTGCAAAAGCGGGGCCTTAGTGTGACCGCTGTGGTGCATCCCCAAGTGCAGCAGCTGGAGGCTGTCAGCTGAAAGCACCCTAGCAGAAGGGTCTCGCTGATAGATAGGTCTCAGCTGTGCACCTCTGTGGCCGCCACAATGAATATGCATGGCATAGTCAGGAAGGACGTAAAGAAACTGCGAGACTGGTTATCCTTGGGGAGAGGAACCTGGCGGCCGGAGCGGAGGAGTGGGGGGCAGACTTTCACAGTATAATCTTGCACCATTTGAATTTTGTCTTTTTTTTTAACTTTTAATTCACTGACATGTAGTGCATTCACAATGTCAAGCAACCACCACCTCTACCTAGTTCCAAAACATTTCCCTGAAAGAAGACCCTTTACCTCTTAGGAAGTTGCTCCCCGTTCCTCCTTCCCCACCTCACCCCCAAGCCCCTGGCAACCACCAGTCTGCTTCCCATCTCTGGATTTACCTATTCTGAATTTTTCACGTAACTGGAATCATACAATATGCGAACTCTGGTCTGGCTTCTTTTACTTAGCATAATGTTTCCAAGGTTCATCCACAGTATAGCACGTATCGGTGCTTCCTTTTTATGGCTGAAAAATATTGCCTTTTATGTAGATACTACATTTTGTTTACCCGTTTATTCTCTGATGAACATTTGGGCTGCTCCCACCTGCTGGCTATTGTAATTAGTGCTGCTATGAACATGCATGCACAAGTATTTTTTTTGAGCACCAGTTTTCAATTATTTGGGGCACATACCAGGAGTAGAATTGCTGGTCATATGGTAATTTCATGTTTAAAGTTTTAGGAAATGCTGAGCCATTTCCCACAGTGGCTACTCCATTTCACATTCCCATCGACAGCGCACAACGCTTCCAATTTTTTCGTATCCTTGCCAACACTTGTTATTTTCCAATTTTTAATTAATACCCATCCAAATGGATGGGAGATGAGAACTGTGATTTGGATTTCCTAACGTCTAGTGACATAAAGCATGTTTTCTGTGCTTGTTGTTCATTTAGGTATCTTCTTTGAAGAAATGTTGATTCGGGTTCTTTGCCCATGTTTTAGCTGGGCTGCCTGTCTTTGTTGTTGTTGTTAGAGGTCTTTATATGATCTGGATCCTAGATCCAAATCACCATTTGAATTTCAACTCATATAAGTTTATTACCTCTTCAGAAGAGAAATACAATTAAAAATGCAAAGGAGCAAAATGTCCTCTGGCCGCTGTATGGACAACAGGTTAGAGTGGAGCAAGTGGAAGCAGGAGGGACAGCTCAGAGCTGCTGGTGCCCAGGCTGGGGGTGGGGGGGGTGGGGCAGCGGAGATGGGGAGAAGTGGGGAGGGGCAAATGGGAGATGGGAAAGCCGGATGGGATCTGTAGGGGTTGAAGAGAAAAAGGAGAATTGAGAGACAGCTAGCCAGGTTTCTTTCTTGAATTCCTGGGTAGGGTGCCATTGACCTAGAGGAAGGGCGGACAGGATGGGGTGTGGGAGGGAGAGCACTGAGGGTTTGGTTTTGAACACTAAAGTCTGAAGTGCCTGTGAGTCATCTAAGCTGAGGGGTTGCCTAGGAGCGACATCTGTGAGCCTGGAGTTTAGACTTTCCGCTTGATCCTTTCCCCTCAAAGCCCCGCCAATATCTGTGAAGGACAACTGGCCATTTTCCAGTGACAGGAAGAGGCCCGAGCACGACTGGAAGGGGAGAGGTGAGTGCTGAGGCCTGGCAGGGTTTCAGCCTGAGGGTGGTATGACATGGCGAAAAGATCTCTCCGGTGCCAACATGACAGACAAGTCAGAGGGAGGTAAAAGAGAGCCAGCTAGAAAGCTGTGGCTGAGGTACAGGAGCTGAACAAACCTAGCGGGAGGGGAATGGAGAAGAGGCTACAGCTCGGATGTGGATAGGGTATGGGGGTGGGGAGGGGTGGGGGTGCCGGGAATAACTCCCAACCTTCTGGCTTGGATGACTGCATGGGTGGCAGGGCCATTTCCCAAAAGCAAATGTAGGAGGAGGAGGGGGAGGCAAATCCTTCATTAACTTAAGCTTTTGATTCTGTTCCCAGAGACAGGTCCAGGGCGCAAGAAAGCTCTGTCCCCTCACTGCGCCACAGCCCTGTGCTGGGAACTTCAGGAGGTTCTTGTTCTATCCCCACCAACTTGGACTCTCTCTCTTTTCTTGGCCCCCACGTCAGATCCATCACCAAAGCCTAAAAACCCTACTGTCGAACTATCTCGTGCCTGTCCTCACCTTTCTATCCTTACGGGGCCTGTCGCTGGCTTACAAGAGACAGAGGCTGCCGTGCGGAAAATGCTACGGCAAACTGCGCATCAAATCTATAAATAACTATTATTGGGAGCTTTCCTCTTAATAGCCTGATGACAAGCCCTCTTTCTCCTCTCATAGATCATGCTGCCTAAATCCAAGGTCAGAATTCAGAGGAAGTTCCTCTGGACCTTAGGAACTGAGAAAGTCTTTAGATAAGTGGCTGACCACTGTTCACACAGCCGCCCACCCCAGTGAGAGCCTGTCTATGGCCCACAGACTGTTCACCACGACAGGGCCTTGGCTCTGGAGGGGTGCCATCCTCCGTGGGTCATCACACAGCCAAACTGTACCTTACCTCCTGTTTTGCAGTTAGGGATTGTGTGCGGCCTGCACCAACTTGGCCAGGTACCTAGTGTCAGGAGCCCAAGCAGGAGATGCAAGGTGTCTGTGAGCACATCCATGCACGGTGCGGTCGGGTGAAATGTTCGGGAGGAAAGAGCGCTGGTACGGGAGTCAGGGGGCAGGCGGACCTGTCCAAGTCCTGGCAGGGCCTTTTATGAGTTGTATAACTCTGGGAAGGTCATTTCATTTCTCTGAGTGCCAAGTTCATGAGCTGTCAAATAATGTGTTTTACTAGATCCTTCAGAGTCTTTCTTGGAAACAAACAAGCACACAACAAGCGTAGTCTCAATGATCCAAGGCTGTGCTAAGACCACTACATACTGTTTGCTAGATAGTTTTCATGTATCTTTGGCGGAGTTAAGCTGAGTATTTCCACTGTCTCTGGACAAAGGTTGCATTTGGCACCCTGGAGGTTGAGGGGGAACAATTTCCCTTCCAGATCACCCTGTCTGGGTTCATTTACCTCCCTGATTAGGGAGATAAAGTAAAAAATGTGATGGGTATTGTGTGAATGTGTTGTATGAATGTGTGTGGGGGGGGGGGGCAGGGGTGGCAGTGGATCGGGGAAGGACAACAGGAAGGTCCCTGCCATGGTGTTGGGATGGCAGAGAATGTACAGAAAAGAGCATGTCAAGGGGCCCCGGGGTGAGGAGATGGCCTCATCTTTTTCTTACTCAGATGGCTGCTCTCCTCCACGCTGGCCACGTTTGGAAGCTGGGCTGGTGGCCTAGACTGTTTCTCAGAATCCCAGCAAGGGGGTCTGGAAGGTAAAGGGGAGAACGGAATAGGTTTGCCTCCTCATCTGTTTGACTCATGGCTGTAATTTGTCAGCTGACAGGTTTTTTTGTTTTTCAGTCAAATGAAGCTTTTGTTGGATTTTTGAGTGAAAAGCACAATATACTCCCATAATGAAAACCCGATGGGGGGGGGGGTGCAGATCTATCTTTATTGTATGAGCAATCGTACAGTCCTAAAAGCCAGAAAGTATTGTTTCAAGCACAAAATCTGAATAGACTCTCTTATTAGACTGCATTTTATGAGAGACAGAGAGAGAGAGAGAGAAGAGCTGCTTTTCCTTCTCTGCCATCCACCCGCTGAGGGATGGCAGCCCAGCTCCTGGGGACAGTGCTGCAGCAGGGAGAACCCACGAGGCGTGGGCTCGGGGTCTTCCACGCTCTTCCAGGGCCCAGTCTCGTCTTTATCTCTGACCCTCCTGGAGTGACCAGTGCTGTGTGGGGTACATCCTGGACCCTCAGAAGGTGCTGGCAAAGGAATAACTCAAAAAAGGCTGGATGAACAGTGAGTGTGCATGTCTGGGGCCACAGCAAGCTTTGGGGGCAGCTGTGACTCTGACCAGTCACCAGTGAGCTTTCTGACTCTTGGGCTGTATCCATCAGGGTCAACTACAAGCCTGTTGACCTTAGACCCCTCAGATTTGAAGCTCATGCCCTTGGACAACAGGGAGGAACAGCCATCCACTGAGCCTGCAGCCTCTCCCCTCGTTTCCTTAAGATTGAGCACCTCTGTCACCCTCTTAGCTTCCTCAACTGCCATTGTTGGTGATGTCAGTATCCTCGGTGCTGGTCCTTTCAACACCCTATTCTTTTGCTCCTTGATCTCCTCTCCCTCGCAAATGCTAGACTTGCCCACTATTAAGAAAAGCCTCTTCTTCAACCACCTCCTAACTTCTCAGCTCTGCTCATTTCTTCCAGAACCCCAATTCCCACCATTCCTCAACTGGACCAGGACCTAAAACCCTACCCCATATCAAGTGTCCCCCACCACCCTCCTATTTTCTCCTCATCCAGCTTCAGTTCCATGGTCTGCCATGGGGGTAAGTCCCTCACATGCACATGAACCCGCCACCCTTCTGTTGCTTGTGGCACTCACAAAACTGCAGGCCCAGCAGAATTCGGTCTTCTGTCAACGCCATACCTGTCCTACTCCTCACCTCGAAAGCCCACCCTCCCCCCTCTACTTTTTTTGAATAGGGATGGACAGAAAGATTCTAAGCAGGCTGGTTGGTGCTATTTTTAATATAAGTCAGCCCTTTGTGCTTTCTGAAAACCCATCTCTCCTCTGGTCCATCCAGGCCCTCACTCTCCTGGGTGACTGTGCTTTCACCCTCTGCCCTCCGGTTTCCAACATCTTCATCCTCACCCTCCCTGGTGACATTGCTTCTGGTTTCACTCAGGAAATAGTGAAAGTAGAAGAGAATTTTAAGAGACTCCTGTTATTATATGTGTATTAGTTTGCTAGCACTGCCATAACAAAGTACCACACATTGGGTGGCTTAAAAACAGAAAGCCATTTTTTCAGAGGTCTGGAGGCTGAGCGCACAAGATCCAGGTGCTGGCTGGTTTGTTTTCTCCTGAGGCCTCTGTCCGTGGCTTGTAGACGGCCACCTTCTCTGTGTTCTCACATGGCCTTTCCTCTGTGTGTGCCCATTCCTGGTGTTTCTTCCTCTTCTTATAAGGACATGAGTTGTATTGGATTAGGACCCACTTCCCCAGCACACAGGCTTGAGCTCTTCCCAGGTGACTGAGCACCCCCAGTAAAGGTTTGAGGGGCAAAACAAACCCTGTCTCAACCCCTACAGTAGTGCTTCTGTTTACTTTTAAACAGATTTTATTTTTCCATCACATCCCTAAATGCCAGCAAGACACAAACACACGATGGGGCTCCAAGCAGGTCAGATGGTTTGTGATCAGACGTTTCCTTGTGTTTGGTGGAAAGTACTACAGCCATCCTGTCTTCCCTCAGACTCTTCCCGAGGCAGGCCAGGGAGGTGCCGGGTGTGTTCTTCCCCTCTCCACTACATCTCAGCCCTCCTGGCTTCTAACCCCGGTTCCATGGCCCTGTCTAGGAAGCCGAGCTCCAGCATTAGACCCAAAGGGGAAAAGAGCTTTCGGGCAACCACAAAAGCCTGTTGATAACTGCTTTGTGTACCTAAGTCAAACGGAGCTCAGGGCTCTTAAATTGAGGAGGGCAATTGAGGAGTTTGGAGAAGGAAACAATTTCCTTGTTCTCTTTTGTATTTTTCTAAAGGTCTCCTGGTTTTCTATTCCATTGTGGTGTTTAGGAGGCAGGAGAGAGAGAAAATTTCCCATAATTTTAAGAAGGAAAGGAGTTTCCAGTGCTTACTTATTTGTTTCTCAAACCTATAAACTTGCTCTGCTCCTTAACTCAACTCACCTTGGGGCCCTGGCTCAGAGACTACTGATCCATTAAAACATGGAGAAGCAGCCCAGTGATGGGCATATATGAAAATAAAGGGGACATAAACCATAAAAGATTACTTTCTCTGTGGCCTGAGGCTGCTTCCCAGGCAGATCTCAAAGAATCAATCACTTCAGCTTTTCTGAAGAGAAAGGGATTCCATATTTTTCTTATTAATTCATTCCTCATTATGAGGAAGGTGTTTCTCTTCATCCCCAAAAAATCTTTCCAGCTGAGACTTCAGCATCCATATAAATTCGCTTTGTACAGTTTTCTGTCTCCTAGGCTAGCCTTTCCTAGTTGGATTTTTATATTTTCTCTACTTTTATCACCATAATCCTTTTTTTTGTTTTTGTTTTTGGTTCCCCCTCCTTTTCCCTCTCTTTTCTAATCCTCTGACTCCATAGTCATAGTACCATGGTACCATTGCACAGTGGAGATTAAATAAAGGTTTTAGTTAATAAAGGACGCATCACTTGATCTGCAGTAACAGCTCATATTTACTGAGTATTTACCATATTCCAGCTCTGGGCCAAGCTCCTACAAGGCATTGCTCTGCTGAATCCTCGAAGTTGCCATGTGAGGTAGTTGGGAGGGCCAGGACTAGCGTGAGGCCAGTGGGATGTGAAGGGAAGTGCAGAGTCAGCACCTGAGAGCCTCACACTGTGCCTAGCCCTCGCCATTACTATGATCACTATCTCCACTGTAACCTGTAAGGAAACTAGGCTTACAGAGGGTAGGCCACTTGGCCAAGGTAACAGTGCTATAGAATAAACAGAATTTGAACACGGGTCTAGCTAACTCCAGATCCCAAGCTCTTAAGAATTATAGTTAATATGTACCCAGGGTGTTCAAGTAGCTTGCAAGGCACCATGAAGAGTGAGGCCAGCATCTTCTGACATTTGTTTAAAGCCTCTAACACAAATGCCAGAGATCTAAGCAAACAGAAAAAGAAATGCAGAAAACCCTAAGCTCAATGAAGGCAGAAAGCAGAAGAAAATTTCAAACCAAAGTTTATATTCCTGACGAGTTATAAGAAGACATTGCATTTATAAAACAAGAACAAGATAAAAAAAGAAACATTCAGAGAATAAAAAAAAAACACATGTAAAAATTAAGAAGTTTTTTTAATAGAAATGACTTATTTCAATAGAAGAGTTGAACAGTAAAGTTGAAGAAGTATCCTAAGAAATAGAATAGGACAAAGAGATGAAGAATCGGAAAGAAAAGATAAAACCAGCCCTGGCTGGTGTGGCTCAGTGGGTTGCCGGCCTGCAAACCAAAGGGTCGCTGGTTCAATTCCCAGTCAGGGCACATGCCTGGGTTGCAGGCCAGGTCCACGGTGGGGGGGCACGCAAGAGGCAAGCACATATTGGTGTTTCTCTTTCTCTCTTTTTCCCTCCCTTCCCCTCTCTAAAAATAAATAAATAAAATCTTTTTAAAAAATTAAAAAAGAAAAGATAAAGCCAGAGAACCAATCCAAGAAGTCCAACATCAAGCTTATAGGAGTTCTAGAAAGAAAGAACAGCAAAAACTGGAAAGAAGTAATGCAAGAAAATTTGGACCGAGTGCCCAGAGCACTGAATAAAAACTAAGTGTTGTTAAGGTTGAGAACACCAGGGATAAAGAGATAAAAACTTCCAGAGACAGATAAAAAAGATCAGATATTAGAATAGCATTCAGATTTCTCTCAACACACTTGTTAAACAGAAGACAATAGAGTAATGTTTTCAATATTTTGAAGGAAATGACTTCCCCACTGCCAACTGAACGTGAGGATAAACTAAAGACATTTTTCAGATGGGAAAAATCTCAAGAAATTCACTTTCAATGGACCCTTTCTCAAGAAGCTCTCAGAGGTTGTGTTTCAACAAATAAGGGAGTCAGCCAACGAAAAGCAACACAGGAAACACCTAGTCCAACACAGGAGCGCAGTGAAGGGAAGTCTTAGGACAATATGGTGCAGTAGGCCCAGGGAGCTCTCCATTCAGGGTGGCGGACAGGATGGAGGACACCAGCCACCTGGATTCACGCAGAACAAGGACAAATGATCTCCTAGCTCGCTCCGAGTGCTTAGTGAGAGACCCTGAAAAATCCGAACACATGCAGCCGAGTGGTGACCTCCAGGAAAACAAAACATCGTACATGAAAGGAAACATAATTACAAATTCTGAGGCTTAGCTATAAATAATATTTAACAATAATTTCTGAGGCACATCATCATAAATTCTGAGTACTAACTAATTCAAAAGAGAGAAGACACCGTATTGGAGAATAACTGTGAATGTGTGCATGTGTATAAAATGTAAAAACTGGATCTTTCTCCGCCATAGTAGGACGTTAATACATGTCTAAAATAGAAAAAAAGAGAGAAATATATTACTTAAAACTATGGAGAAAACTACCAGAAAATATCTAAAAGAGTTGAAAGTGCTCGCAACAGGAGGGAGAAGGGAATTTCTGCTTTTTATTATAAGCCTTGTAGCTCCTTTGGATGTTTAAGAAAGGCATACTATTACCCTGACCAAAATTGATATTACAAGGTCATTTCAATATTAGCGTATTCACTTGCCTTTCTTTATCCACATAAAACTAGAACCTGGAGGGGGAACATACCACCTCTTTGGGCCTTTTTGCTCTCTGAGCAGAAGGTACTGTCTTACTCCTTAGTTTTCTCTAACAGTGAAGAACAGAGCAGCAGTTTTAACCACCCCAAATAGCAAGCACATCATCGTCAACCCAATGTTTGACTTTGACTTTAATTTTACAGTTATGTTTGACTACACTTAGGTCATAAGTTAAGTTGTGAAAAGTCAGCTCCTGACAAATTGAAAAGGAGCTCCCCTCCCCCACCGCCCCTCCTGCAGGGGAAGCTCTCTCCCACCAGAAAGTGACACCTGACCCCTTGCTGATTTTGCTCTCACTTGGGGTCGAACACCTTGACTGGACTTGGCTGCCTTTCAGTCAGCAACTCTTTAAGTGTTTATTAAGCATTCCAGGATGGCCAACGACATCTCAGCCGTCTTGGGAGAGAAAATACCAGAAAGAGTCTTTGCCTTGAAGGAACTTAAAACCCATTTGAGGGAGGGGGCTATGGACAAAAAGGCATCATGAACAAAGTGGCATTAACAGAGCACCTGTAGGTGCAGGAAGACAGCTGGGAGCATCCTGAGCAGAGCAGGCCAGAGACAGTGGGCGTGGCCAGATCAGGCTCCAGGGAGGAGGTGGAGCTTGGCCTGAGTACTCAGAGGTCTTGGTTTGCTTAAAACTCTCTTTTCTGGACTCCCCTGACTTGGTGCCTCTCCCCACAGAGTTAATCGCACCTTCCCTTTTTGGATGCGCTTCTAGTACCGCAACCATCCTGAGACATGGCAGTTGTAACAATTTGTTTACCCCACTAAACTCTGGGTTCCGTGAGAGCTCCAGAGTTGTGTCATTTGGGTAGCCCCAAACCCCAGCTCAGCCCAAGGGCTCAAGAATGTCAGCTGAATGAGACAGTGAGTATTGTTTACTGCCAGGAGGAAAATGATGGCCATGGGACAGTTTGTGACAGAGCAAGTGGGTCTCCTCTGCTCCCACCCTGGCTTCTCCTTCCCACCTGGCAGGTTTGCATCTGCACATGGGGACATGGGAAGGCTAGTGGGACAGCAGATCAGAAAGCCAGACAAGACAGGGAGTTCTCCCTGAAGGTCATCTGAGGGGAGAGGCTGAGCTCTGGCTGTGCCTGGTACATCAAGGACTTCCTGAGAATTCACAGCCTTCTCTCCCAGGCCCTGGGACTTCATACTCACCCTGTGAAGGCCTTGGAGGTTCAGTGCCCTCTCCGGCGCCCCTGTAAACACAGAGCAAAGCAGCAGCCAGGTGCCCTTGGTGGGGAGTGGCTCTGTGGGGGTCCAGCATTGAGTGACCTCCCCAGATCTGTGGGTCTAGGGCCACCTGAGCCCATGTTGTGAGCCTGCGGGTGGCAGGAAGAAGAGACGAAAGAGGCTAGTAGGACACATGGGTCCTGGCTGCTCCCAGGCCACCCAGGAGACACCCTCAGGAAGTTCACCAGGTTGGCCAGGGCAAAGCTGGCGCCAGTCTCACTGTCACTGTGGTGCTACCTCTGTCACTGTTCTTTAGCTTCGGCCTCTTCTTTGGCAAGGGTCCTAATAATATCCCCCTCACGGGACCCATCAGGCCAGGTGAGGTCATGCACACGTGGCCAACACCGGCCCAGCACGCGCACCGCCCTCGGTGATGCACCATGGTCATACTGTTGTGACTGCTGTCCCACCCCCTCACCGCAGTACCAGCTCTCACATGAGGGAGGCGCAGAGCTCAGCAGCGTCCTGAAAAATGACAGGAGTTCTAACCATGACTTGCAATTTTTATAATTCTGTTTTTCTCTTGACCCAATTAAAAAAAAAGGAGGCTTGTTATTCCTTGTCCTCTTGGGCCCAGGGGTTGTGCTAGTTTGCCCAGCTGGGTGTAGATTGTGTCAGTCAGAAAGTGTGCAGGAGGGACTCTGAGTAGTCCTGGGAGGGAGTGCTATGCCAAGGTCAGGGCAAAAGTCAGCCTCCCAGGCCTCTGGCCTGGACTCAGCCATCAGGGGAAGGAGGCGGGTGCAGGGAGGGAGGCGGGTGCAGGGAGGGAGGGAGCAGATCTGAGAGGCCAGCCCTCCTCCCCCATGCAGCTTCTGGTGTCCTTCCTGCCTAATGCTGGCCATCCTGGAACCACCTGAGCCGCTTTTGGAAATTGTTCCTGCTGTTATTTTCAACCTAGCCTTACAAGTCATAGAAAGCCTTGAAATTATTCATGACTCTCATCTAGTGGACTCTGCAAATGACCACATCAACGGTGGCAGCCCAGGCTCTCCCCAGGAAGGTCCTCCCGAATCTTTTTGCCCCCAGTCATGACAGGAATGTAGTTCCATAACATCCTGTTACAAAAGCGTTTTCGGTCATCATTTCATTCAACACTAGCCCGGCCCTCATGTCAATCCCATAGCTCCCTCTCAGCCCAAGTGACAAACAGAGCCACTTCACTGGGTGCTGTGGGCACAGAGAAGCCACAAAAGCAGGCAGCTCAGGTCCCAGCACTGGCCTGGCTGGGTAGGAATCTTGGACGTGTGCATACGCTACTGGTCACCTTCGCTGACACCTCACATGGGTACGGAGGGCATAAGGGGATAAAGAGTAATGGAAAAAGTACAATAAAAAATTAACTATTTAAAAAAATTTTAAAAAGCAACTCCATTTCTTCTCCGGGAAGGGTGCTGTGCCCTGGCTACCTACCACCTCCCTTCCAGCAGGTGTTAGCAGGGGACAGGACTCAGGCATGGGCAGCAGGAGTGAGGGAACCATGGAGTCACAGAGCAGTCAGGGAGACTCAGGTGCCCCTTCTTATAGCTTCTCTTCTTCCCAGGGGCCCCTTTCCCCTCCTGTCTCTACCTGGTGAGCAGACAGGGTTCAACTGTGGCTCCCCGCTGAGCTCTGGAGGAGAGATGGGGGTGGGAGGGACTCCATTCAGGGAACCCGGGAAGGTCAGAGGTCACTTCCCGAGCAAGAAAGAGGCCAATTGGTAAGAGCTGAAATTAGGCCATGTGGCTGGCTGGAGTCGGAAAAGGTGAGAGTGGGGCTCGGGAGGTAAGTGGGGTGATCATGTGGGCTTTCAGGCTGAGCTGTCTTTACTCCTGGGACAATGGGAAGCTACTGAGGTTGCTGGCGTTGGGGATGCCTTCACCAGATTTATGGTCTGTGCTGGCTTCAGTTCTACTTAGAATCCCTTCATTCTTTCCAAGAGAAGCTCCACCTGACACAGCATCATCGTAGGCTAGGCCGTGCGCTAAGTATGCTATTTGTATGACTCCCTCTTCCTTGAGGCCCTACAGCTCGTCCAGGAGGATGCCAGGACCCTATTTTGTCCCTGGCCCATTCCAGGTCTCTGTCTGGCCCTTTGCAACAGAGCAAGTGGCTGTTTTTAGCTCCCGAGGTGTTAGAGTGGGTGAGCCAGACTCACCCCCTTTTGATGTCACATCTAATATCCTCAGCATCAAAAGTTCTCAGAGACAGAAGGACCCCTGACGTTCACCTTTCACACACTCTCACCTGCTGCTTGAACTCACTCTAATAGCCACTATGGGGTGTCAGGAGGTGAGCAGAAAACACCCCTGTGGATGGAGAGAACTATCCCCCAGATGGCAGACCTCCCTCCCCATGTGGGGGCTGAGGCTGCCTGGCCAGCTGCCCTCAAGGGTGAGGGTATCTGAAACAGGGGTCAGGAGGGGCTGAGCCCGGGATGTGTCAGCTCATCAATTAGTCAAGTCACCACCCCCACTTGGGAAAGCAGTGAGTGAGGGTGATTCAGTCGTTCATGAAGTCTGGAAGCACTTGCTTTTGGACCCCGTTAGTAATGAGGCAGCGCTGGTGAAGGGTGTCCCCTAACGACCACCATTTGTTGAGAAACTACCAAGCACTTGACACTTGATAGCCCTTGTCCTTATCCTAATGACAAGTCATTTCACAGACGACGAAACTGAGGCCCAGAATGGCTATCTAGTCCCAGTCACATGCCTCTTAAGTGGCATAGCTGGGCTTTGAGCCCAGAGCCGTCTGTGCTCCAGAGTCTACACCCCTCACTGACAGCACATCCCTTCGGTGGGTGCCGAGTGGCCTGAGCCTCTCTGGTGAGCAGGACCCTGAAAAGAGGCTTTGTCCCTGCTGTACCAATTAGTCTGCTCTTACAGTTCAGCAGTTCAGCCCCAACTGTCTAAATACAGCCCAGCACCTGTTTGTTGAGGCCGCACTATGGCGGCGATGTGATGGGCGCCAAGAAGCATTCCCCTTCCTGTTTACACCTGAGTACAAATTGTATCCAGGGCCCTCAAGCCCTACAGAAGTAGGTAAGCCTTGCTAGTACCAAGGTACAGGTCACCCAGGGCCCCACATTGCATGCAGTCCCAAAATGACTTAAATGGGTTTTGACTTTCAAAATACGATCCAGAGTATCCAGTGGATGCTGGATGTTGCCAGAGATGTGGTGGAGGTGCTGCCTGGCCATCT
Source organism: Macrotus californicus (assembly GCA_007922815.1). Classification (NCBI taxonomy): domain Eukaryota; kingdom Metazoa; phylum Chordata; class Mammalia; order Chiroptera; family Phyllostomidae; genus Macrotus; species Macrotus californicus. The sequence goes on from VMDR010001086.1 coordinate 83,134, forward strand.
AGGGAGGGCAGACTAGATAGCATCGCTGTCTTAACAAAGCTAGTGTGTGTGTGTGTGTGTGTGTGTGTGTGTGTGTTGAACTGGGGGAGGGGAAGGGGAGGCCAAGCATCTGAGAGGGTCTCCAGATGTTCCACCCTAAATTCAACTGTTCCTATTCTTCTTTAATTTACTATATGTATATTGGAGGCCTTATGCTAAAAACAGTTTGCAAACCACTGCTAGAAAGGAATAGTGAGATAATGGAGCACTGTGAGCAGAAAAGTGAGGTAAGATTTGCATTTTAGGAATGTTGCTCTGCTTGCAGGGTGGAGGGCCAGCTGGAGGGAAGCGAGAGTGGAGGCGCTAAGTCGGTTGGGAGGGGCCGCAGCACTCTCTGAGAGCAGGGCGGAGTAGCAGGGTATTTTGTTGTAAAATCAAGGGATTAGGTGGTTGTGGAATACGCAAGATAAGAAAAGGAGGTCGTGTATAATTCATTGGTTCTGGTCTGGGAGGATGGTGGGTGGGTGTCTCGGAGTTGGAGCACGCAAGGGAGGGGCAGTTTCTTAGGAAGGTGGGTGTACCGAGTGCTAGGCATGTGGTATGAATGCTCATGGGGCATTCCAAGTACAGACAGGTGGTAGGTAAGTTGCCTTTTCAAGGCTGGTGGAGAGGTCTGGGCTCTACATATCAACCTGGATTTTCAGCATAGAAATGTCATTTGAAGTTACATGAAGGGATGAAGGAACCCAAGGGGAAAGTATAGCTAGAAAAGGGCCCAGGAATGTGCCCTGAGAAATCCAACATTAAGTAGGGGCAGAGAAGTTAGAGCCAGGAAAAGGAACATCGCAGAGGCCATGTGTTAGCGGGCAGCTGGGTGCAAGAGTCTGAAGCTTGGGAGAAAGTACTAGATGCAGATTTGTGAGTCATCTGCACCTCGGATGCCATCGAAACGATGGAAGAGGATGGAAGTGAGAAGAGGGAGCCTTGGAAACATCAACTTGTCAGGAGAAAGGGAGGCGGAGAAGACGTGGAAGGAGATGGTGAGGAATCAGTCAGAGCAGTACGACCATGAAGACAGAGCAGTCTCAGGAGCTGGATCACTCCAGGTACTTTTGGCCACAACTAATAGAATAGCTGAATAAAATTGGCTTAGGAGCTTTAACTCGCTCACAGAGGTCCAGAGGTAGGTCCCAGGGTTGGTTCAACAGCTCAGTACATCAGGCCTCTCTTGGGCTTTTCCTCATGTGTGCAAGATGGCTACCGCAGCTCCATACATCAATTTTTTCACCAAAAACATGGCTTTCTTATCATGTCTCTCCTTCCCCTTAATCAGAAAGTAAATCTTTCCCACAATCTCTCCCAGTTAGACTCTCCCTCAGGTCCCATTACCTGGCACTGGCAGGAAAGAGGCTGGCAAGGTAAATGACTAGCATGTCAGTCTCATAGTAGAAGCTGAGTTCTCACTGTAGGAAGGTGGGAGAAAGGTGCCCATCCAGAGGGCACCTAACAGGGTCTGCATCCACAACCTACAGAGTCGAGAGGCTCCAGAAGCAGGGGGTGGTAAATAGTTTTTGCTAAAGCATGTGGCTCAGAGCCATGAGCACAGCGATTTAACAATAATGGGGTGTAAGATGTTTACCAAAGCAGTTCTGGTAAATTGGGGGAGGAATAGAAAATGCAATTTTAAGTGAACTGAGAAATGAATGGGGATAAGAAAGTGAAATAGATAGTGCAGACCAATGACTCTGAACAGGGGAAATTTTGTCCTCTAGGGAACATTTGGCAAGGCTTGGAGACAATTTTCATTGTCACAACTGGGAGTCATGCACAACTGTCACAGCTGGGGGAGGGGGAGCTATCCCAGCTGTCACTACTGGCATCTAGAATCCTTCGCCGTCTTTGCACACTAAAAGGGATGCATCTGCAGTGGTACATGCTAGGGGTGCCACTGAATATCCTGCAGTGCTGTTCTGGGCTGAATGTTGTGTCCGCCTGGATCCATACGTTGAAGCGCTACCCCTACTGTGATAGCAGTTGGCGATGGGTCCTTTGGGGAATGGTTGGGGTTAGATGAGGTCATGAGGGCGGGGCCCTGGCCTGATGGAATTAGTGTCCTTTTAAGTAGAGGCACAGGGGAGTGTGTACTCAGTTTCCTCTGAGCACTCAGAGGAAAGGCATGGGGGGATGCAGAGGCGACGGTCTGTGTGCCCTCACTAGAAACCACACCCTTCCAGATCTTGGTCTTGGTCTTCCAGCCTCCGTGACTGTGAGAAATCAATGTTTGTTGTTTAAGCCATCCAGTCAGTGGTATTTTGTTATGACAGCCCAAACAAGCTATGATAAATGTGCAGGATGGCCCCCACAACCAAGAATATCCGGTCCAAAATGTCAGTAGTAGTGCTAAGGTTGATAAACCCCGGTTGGTTCGTCTTTTAAGTAGTCACACTGAGAGACAACGGTACTTGAACAACAATTAAAAACAAAAAGGAAGAAAAGAAGTCACATTGAGTGGGGTTGTAGAGTGAAAAATGCTGTGGCGGGAAAGACTGTCCTGGGCAGGCAGAGTAGTACAGAGGAAAGGGCTAGAAATTCTGAAGAGAAGGCTGATCACTGATGGAGGATGATGCTGGAGAGCCAGGAGGGCTGGGCAACAGTTGATCTGCGGGGAGGCCTCAAACAGGAAGGACACCCGCAGCCCGGAGCCTGAAGAGGAGAAAACACAACTCGGGGGGTGGGAGGTAGGAGGTGGGAACTAAGGGTTATTCCTGCTCCAGGACCGTGACTGGAGCAAAAGGAGGCAAGGCCATCTGCTGAGTGTGAGAGGGGACAGGGAAGGGGGAAGGGACAGTTTGAAACGTTAGCAGAATGAAGACAGGTCAGGCCGTGTGTGGGAAAAGGACTGTGGAGCCTGCCGAGATCCTGGCTGAGGTGGGAGGCCGGAGTCTGTGGTGGCCACAGTCCTCGTGGCTGTGTGACCTTCTCCAAAAGGCTCAGCACCCAGGGCAGGCCACTGCGAGACTAACGGGCAGCTCAGTGGCTGGGAGTTCAAACTGCAAAGTTGCTCAGAAAAGGGGTAGAAAATGGTTCCGGAAATCAGCCCCGCGGCCTAACCCTTAGGCAAGTGATTTAAACTCTCAAGACCTCAGTTTCCTCATCTATAAAATGGAGTTAATGACGCCAAAGCGTGGCTGTGAAGTTCAAGTGACAGGGTGCATGAGGGGGCTTTGTGAGCTGTGATGCCTTCCCTAAACACGAGTTCTTACTATTATCACTGCCCCCCTCCACTCCTGAGTGTTCGGAACTGGGGTCTCTGTCCTGGCATGACAGGTGGACACCTGAATTATATCCCAGGACACACAGCAAGTCTCTGCTGTCAGGTCACTGGCTGCATAAAAAATCTTGCTTTTGTCCCACCCTCACCCCCTAGGGGACAAGTCTCTTTTTGTCCTGTATCTCAAGTTTGGAAGGGACAGGATATCCTCATTGCCACCTCCTGCATAATTTCCTTAGAGCCTAACCAGAGCCAAAGGGAGCCATGGAATGGGACAAGAGAAAAAAGTGATTTAAAAAGGTGGGGATGAAGGGTAGCTGGAGATCTGAGTCGGCAAAGCTTTGGCGCCAGACAAAGATGGGGACGCTGGGCAAGGTGGGTGTTCCAGGAGCCTTTTCTACCTCATTTTACAGTGTGTTCTCCTGATCTCTCAGGTTTGAGAGTCCAGGTGGCAGGTGGTGGCAGCCCAGGCCAGGGCGAAGGTGGGAGAAAGGAGAGCTGGGGACAACTGGGAAATAAAGACAGTGGGAGAGGTCTGGCAGTGTTGGGAAAGAGGCAGGGTCAGGATGGGAGGCCCTGGACACCAGAAATAGATTTGCCAGAGCAGAAACCAGTTTCAGAAGGAGGATCAGCCCAGGACTCTATTCTGTGCCAGCCACATCACCTAGAGTAGCTTATGTCATCGTAAATCATAAGGTAGCTATCAGTATCCCCACTGACAGATGAGGAAATGGGGCTGCCAGAGGCCACGTGACTCGCTCTGGACCACAGCCAGTAGAGGCAGTGCCACTTGAACCCAGCCCAGAGGCCTCAAAGCCTGTGTCCCAGCCCCTGTGCCACACCAGGGACAGCACCATCAGCAGCACTCTCTGTAGAAGCTCCCAGCCCCTTATTCCTCTTTCTTCACACACTGGGTTGCTCCTCCCAGGCCTTAGGCCTCCCCTGGACATCCCAGGGGCCACAGTGCATGGCCGACAGTTGGCATCACCCCGATTGCTTAGGGGCATTTTTTCAAGACAGGTAAAGATTAAAACTGAAAGGGATGCATTTCAATAGCAGAGTCACAGGCCCTGAAACTGTGAATAGAGGAAATCATTCTGAACAGGAGGCTTTCATGTGATTCTCTCCACAGCCATTAACTGATTGATCTATTCGTCTATTGGTCCGTCCATCCATCCATCCATCCATCCAACCTTTATTTGTGGGGAGTCACCGTGGCATAATGGTGAAGAACATGGACTCTAGAGCCAGACTGCCTGCATTCCAACCTGAGTCCCGTTTGTGCGCTTCATGAACCTCATCTTCCTGTGTGTCAGTTCCCCCATCTCAAAAATGGGAATAACACCTGCTAGCATTGAGGTGAGGGTTATGGGCTAGTATACCTAAAGCACTCAGAATAGTGCTTGACCCCAGTAAATGCCACCCTGTGTCAGCAGCGATACCAAGTTCAGAGGGACACAGTTCCTGCCCTTGATCTCACAGTCCAGGGAGGGTATCCGGCTTGCTTTGTCCACCACCCCTACCGCCAGGATAAAGACAGGGTGAGGCCAGACTGCCCTGGGCCTCTCCAAGGACTTTTCTTTCAGAGGCAGATGCCTCAGCCTTGAGCTGGAGCTTCGACGGCCAGACAGAACGTCACTCTGGAGCTGGGCGCCCGCATCAGCCCTGCCTTTGGGCGCCGTCCCAACCCCCAGGTATGAAGACCTGTTTGAGGCCCTGCAGCCATGTGCATTTTTCTGATGACTTCCTTCTTCTCTGAACCCAGAAGCGTCTGCCTGGCAGAGGTAGGAGAGGCTCTTAGAAGGCTGGGGCTGGCTCTAACAAGGGCTCCTCTCCCCAGGGAGGCCAGCTGATGAAGATCGAGTCCCAGGTGCAGAATTCTGACCCCAGGACCTCACAGCAGAAGGCAGAGCCCAATCAGGAAAGCCACTGCCTTAAGTAGGGCACTGGCCTGGGCTTTGTCGCCTGCTAAAGACATCTGCTGCCCCCACTGCTTTGTGCCGCAGCTCCCGGCTGCTGCTCCATCAAGGCGACAGCCTCTGTCTGATCTCCGTTAGGTGGAGCTCAGGCAGAACAAGGCTGGAGTCTCATTTGTCTGTCTGAGATGGAGGCTTTCAGAGCCAGACAGCTTGGAAGAATGAGGTGACAAAAGAAGCTGGCCAGCAATTAGGTAATGCCAGCCTGCCTTCTGGGCAGCCCCACATGGAAACTGTCCCCAGAGTTCACTGGGAGGCCCAGGGGAGAGCAGACATGGGGACTCTGTGGTTGGAGGTGCACGGTCATGTTAGAGGAACAGCCAGGTGGTGTTGGGAAGGCAGGACTCTGTTAAATAGTGACCTAACATCTCTGAGCCTCACCTATACCCTGGGGTGGAGAATGCCTCTCTCACTGGGAGGTACAAGGCCCTAATATAATTCTACTGTGATCACAGGTGACATGACAGGTGGTCAGTTATGCCCGGTGCACTCCTTGTCTAGCGTGTTTTCAAACCAGCAGCTTGCACCCAGAGGAGCTAATGCCAGGCAGGCAGCCCCCAGGTGCAGGGCTGGGTTGTGAGGATCTTCTAAGGGCCCTCCTCAGCCAGTCCGGGGCTGGGAGCTGAAGGCCTGTGCTCACAGCTGTGCGGAGCCCCTTCCCTGGCTGCAAGGTCCTCTAGAGATGGCAAAGGCTTCTTCCATACAACTACTGATTCTTTACCTTGCTTTCTTCTCAGCTTCTCTGTTTTGACAAATAAAATTCTTTGCTTATTCATTTCTCTGAATTTCTTCCCTGGCTAGTCCTTTGGTTAAAAAAACAAAAACAAAAACAAAAAAAACTGGCCCTGGCTAATGTGGCTCAGTGGATTGAGCGCCAGCCTGTGAACTGAAAGGTCGCCGGTTCGATTCCCAGTCAGGGCACACGCCTGGGTTGTGGGCCAGGTCCCCGGCAGCGGGTGTGTGAGAGGCGACTGATCGATGTGTCTCTCCCACATCAGTGTTTCTCTCCCTCTCTTATTTATTTATTTATTTATTTATTTTTATTATTGTTCAAGCACAGCTGTCTCCACTTTCCCCCCCACCCTCCCTCAACCTACCCTCTCTCCTTTTCTTTCTCCCTCCCTTCCACTCTCTCTAAAAGTAAAAAAAAAAAAAAAAAATCTAAAAAAAAATCTACCCAAGGCCCAGTTCTTCCTTCCTTCCTGAAAAGCTCACTGCCACACTCTCGCCCCTGGAGAGCCTTGGGGACCGGCACAGCCCCAGGACTTCTCCAAATGCCTGAGTCTCCCTCTCCTTTACGACCAGGTACTTAATTTAGGTTTTGTTTTTGTTTTTTAAGTATGCGTGAGCCTGCATTTTTATGTGGGGTATCGGGAAGCCCAGAAGTTCTTTGGTCCTTGGTTCAAGTTCTGGCTGTGTGACTGTGGGCAAGTCACTAACCTCTCTGAGCCTCAATTCTATCATCAAATAATAGCCTGTCTAAATGTTTCGCCCACACGTTGTCCCAGCAGCTTTTCAGAGCAGCCTTGCAACAAAGGAGTTACTAGGAAGTCCTATATTACAACTGAAGAGACAAAGGCTTTGAGAAGCCTCCCTAACAGTGCCTGAGACACACAGTGCATGGCTGGTGATGGAGTTTTAACCAGACTCTGAGCTCTCTGCTCTGTGTGCCGGGTCAGGGCCGACAAGGACAGCTGTCCAGTCATCTCGGAGTTGTTATGAAGGTCACAGGACACCCTCCATTTCTTTATTTAGCAGACATTTGTTGAGGGCTACAGTGTACGCGCCCAGGTTTCCTGGGGTGAAGGGAGCGGGGTGGGTGCGAGCAAGGGTGAGGTCCGACCCTCCGAGGGAAGTCTGCGGAGCCTTCTCCTTTAGCAGAACACCTGGCCCAGGGCGAGGGCTCCCTCATTCCCCTCCCTCCCTCTCCTCGCAGTTTGGGAGGTACCATTTAGCTCATGCTACAGTGAAAAGGAATGTGGGTCCCTAAGGGCAGTGGAGCTCAGTCCTAGCTGCCTGTTAGAATTACTGGGATGCTTTTTTCTTTTAAGATTTTTTTTTTTTTTTTTAGATTGGGTAAAAGAGGGACAGAAACATCAATGTGCTTGAGAAACATCGACTGACTGGTTGCCTCTTGCATGCCCCCAACCGGGGACCTGGCCTGCAACCCAGGCTTGTGCTCTGACTTGGAATCGAACCAGTGACCTTTCGGTTCACAGGCCGGCGCTCAATCCACTGAGCCACACCAGCCAGAGCTACTGGGAATTTTTAAGAGCCCAATGCCTAGGCCAGATCCCAGACTGTGAAATGAAGAACTGAGGGCTGGGTCGGGGCAGCAGTGTTTATTCTAAAGCTGCCGACCAAACACAAGTGCTGCTGGGACGACAGCAGCTGTCTCAGTGGCCAGCACCTGCCATGGACACCGATGGCCCAGGAGTTGTCTGGGTCCTTCTCTCTCTTTCCTGAACACTGTGTCTTGTAGCGGGGAGAGTGTAGCACTTGGTGTGGATTGGGGCTCCCCTCCCGCCCACCTCTGGCCAATCTCAGCTGGGTGATCTTGGGCAGGTAGCTCTCCTCTCCCCACCTGTTTGCCCGGGATGTTGTGGAAGCTGTGGTGGGCTGTGTGTAAAGTACCGATGACTGGCCCTTATCAGAGGCTTCAGGGTTACCTCCCTTCCTCTGGCCCTGGCTGCTGCCTAAATGTGGGCCAGTTTTCTCTTTATTCACGTCTCCTCCAGGGAAAGTGCAACTCGGATCAGCTCTCCCTCCCGTTGGCAGCACTGCCCAGGGGCTGGATGGGCCGTGGGAAGCAGGAGAGAGAAGTTTTGAGAGGCAACTGGAGTCCGAAACTGCCAGGCCCTTCGCCACGTTGGTCCCAAGTGTGGGTGTGGAGAGCTCAGAGAAGGGAAACGGTCTGCTCTGGGCTGCGAATACCTTCCCAGCTTGCTGGGAGCTGGGGCTTCCTTAATGGGGTGGGGGCCATGGTCATCCTTCCCTGTCTTTGGAGGGAGGTTTGGGAAGAAGGGCTTATGGGCTATCAGGAGGGCTGGTAGGCCAGCAGCAGCCAGAAAAAACAGCTTCGAAGCCTAGGTATTTGTGGGCCAAAGGCTATGTTACTTAGGGCAGAGCACAGCACAGTGCCTGGAGCTCGGTTGGAGCTCGGTAGGAGTTCGGTGAGTCTCTGCCTTGAAATTGTATTCTTGGTGCTTTTCTTCTGTTTCCATCCTTCCACCTGCCCCCCACCCCAGTTCTTTCTGCAGGACTTCTCCCCAAATCTGTTAGAGGCATCCTTGCTGCCTCAGGAAGTCTAGGGTTTTTAAATGTTCAAAATAGGCCTCTGAGAATTGTCTTAGTGAGTCCAGGCTGCCATGACAAAATACCACAGGCTGTGTGGCTTAAATAACAGGAATTTATTTTCTTACAGATCTGGAAGCTGGAAGGCCAAGATCAATATGCCAGCAGGGTTGGTGTCTGGTGGGAACCCTCTTCTTGGCATGCAGATGGCCACATTCTCGCTATGTCCTCACAGAGGGGAAAGTAGGGAGGGAGGGATCAGGGAGAGAGAGAGGGGGAGAGAAGAGAGAAAGACAGACAGAGAGAGCTCTTGCTCTGTGGTCTTCTCTTATAAAGACACTAATCCCATCAAACCCTAAGTGCCTCCCAAAGGCCTCACCTCCAAATAAAATTACATCATGGGTTATGGCTTCAATAAGTGAATTTTGAGGGGATGCAATTCAGTCCGAAGCATTCTGCTCCTGCCCCACCAAATTCATGTCCTTCTCAACAATTATATTCATTCCATCCCAACAGCCTAAACTCACGCCAGCATCAGCCCCGCAGGCTATCGTGCGATTTCATCTGAACGTCATCTAACTCCGGTATGGTGAGGCTTGAGACACAATTCATCCTGAGGCAAATTCCTCTCCTGCTGTACACCCGGGGAAACCAGTTAGGTTACATGCTTCCAGAATACCACGGTGGGACAGACACAGGATGGACATTTCTGTTCCCAAGGAAGAGATGGGAAAGATGGAAGGGGCGACGGAAAGTCTGAAAGTTAGCGAGGCCAATTCCACTAGATCTTAAGACTCAAGAATCTTTGGTCCAATGCTCTGCCTTGCAGACCCATGGGGGCAGCAGCCCCACCTGTGTAGCTCTGCCTAGTAGGGGTGGGAGTCTCCCTCAAGGCTGCCGAGTTTGGTGGCCTGACAATCTCTGAATTGCCTTCAGGGTCCTTCTTCCCTTCCCTTGAAGAACAGTGTACATTTGCAACCCAATAGCTCTGTGGTATGGTCCTTTAGGACCCAACTGTCCCACAGGCTTCCCTTTACCCTGTCCTGCTTTCTCTGTCCCCCTTTAGTTCAAACTGGCAGCATCTTTGCTAGTATAATCCCCTCTCTATTCCTGGCTTCCATTGGGAGGACTGATTAGATCTCTGGTTACACCCTTAATCTCTGTACGAAATGGTCGTTGAGCCACACCCTCAGCATTCTATCAGAACAAGCTTTCTTTGCATTTCTTTGGAATATGGCAGACTGAGAATTCTCCAAGTCTCCAAGTCCTGATTCCTTTTTGCTTAACAGTTCTTTTTTCAGTCCGTCCCTCCTTTTGCATTTTACTCTAAGGATTCAGGAGAAACCAAGCTGTTCCTCTACTGCTTTGGCTCAGAAATCTCCACAGCTAAATATCCAGTTTCATAGCTCAAAAATTCTACCTACCACTAAATACTAGAACACAATTCAGCCAAGTTCTTCGCCACCTTATGACAAGGATCACCTTTCCTCTGGTTTCCAATAACATTTTCCTCGTTTACATCTGAGACCTCACCGTATCACTCTTAACGCCCATATGTCTAACTTGCACATCAAAACTCAGAGTACGAAGAGTGGCCACGCATGTGGAGACAGTGCCAGCCTGCCACGCTGGGAGCCAGCAGCATGTGGAAGCTGGGCCTGCAAACCACTCCCCTGTATTTGGGCAGCACGGCCCGCCCCTGGGTGGGGTGGGGAGCAACATCAGTGTTGGATGGGCCTCTGTTGAAGGCTGACTGTAGGTCAGCAGAGGATCAGATGCTTGCTGGTACTCAATTTTCCAAAGCCCTTCCAAGTTGTCCCATATAAACACCAACTTTCAAAAACCCAGAAGAGTCATAAGCTGGTAGGGCTGATGGAAAGGAAACAAATCCCACCATCACGGCATGGGCAGGTCAGGAGAGTAGAGAGCCCCTCCCCCTCAGGTTACACGTGTGACTGCCAGCACAGGGAGGCAGTCTGTACCCAGGCCTGGCAGACTGCCATGCGTAAGTTCTGGCTTTACCCCTGCCTAGCAGTGTGATCCTGGGTTCAGTTTCTCAGTGTTTCTGTTTCGGTTTTTTTCCCCTGAGAGATGATGAAAATAATTCCCATCTCATGGAGTGATGGTAAGAATTAAATGAATTAATTCAAGTGTTCATACTAGTTCATGGCACATGGTAACTCCTCAGAAAAAACGTGCTATTATGGTGCACTCAAGAGACTAGAATGGCTGATATCGGACAGCCAATCAGGAGTGAGAAAGCGATGAAGAGGCGTGGTCAAGGCTGGCGGGGAACAGGTGTGCACTAAGAGGTGGGGGGAGGGGGGGCGATGCGGTACCTAGTCTCCTCATTTGTAAAGTGGGAATAACGTAACACTTGGGATATCCCTTCTTACAATACCTGACAGTAGGAAGTGTAAAACAAATCTTCACAACTACACTTTTTTAGATCAGAAAACTGAGGCACAAAGAGTTTAGAAACTTGCCTCAGCTAGTAAGTAGGAAATCTAAGATTCGAGTCAAGCCTGTTTGCCTTCAGAATCATGTGGCCACACTTCAAACAAATTGTTGAAAATATAATGTCTTCATTTTTTTTTTATTAGGGGCTATTAACAGGGTAAGATGACACTTGCCGAGCAAGGAGATAAATAGTTCATAGACCTAATCTTCAGTGGGTTCTCCACCCTCCTGTTAGACTAGCAACCTTTAAAGTAGAGATTACACAAAACCCCATTCCAGCTGCCATCTCCCTAGACAGAACAGACTCTTCTGGGGGTTCGTGCCCATTGCTGGCTGATTAGGCTAAAGCTACAATATATCCAAATCTGTCTACAAAACTGGAATGACACCCGTAAAATCAAGGGGTAACAGTGCCAGCGAAATCTGCTTATTTCAGACGACATTCACCACCACAGAAGCAGGAAGGAAGGGTTAGAGCTCCCGGGGAATCCCTCAAGTGAACGTTTGGCCTGTGCTCCTGAATTACACAGGCCTGGGAACCCTGGATTCACTCCCACCCCTGCCAGCTGCTAGTTGTGTCTCTGAGGGCACAACTTGTGATCCCCCCGCAGCGCCCACTGTGGTTACCACATCTATGTCTAAGGAAACTTCTACAAAATCAGTGACTCTCAAAGTGAAGTCTGCCAACTGCCTGCTTAAAAAACACCTCGGGCACTCGTTAAAATGCAGACTCCATGGCTTTTACCCCTCATCCTCTGTCAACAAGGCTGGGGAATGGGCCCTTCTGACAAGCCCTCCTCATGACCGCAGGCCGGCCCACTCGGGCTATATCCCATTCACCCGAGGCCTGCGTGGGCCCTGGAACTGTGGATGAATCGTCCTGGACCATGCCGCTACAGATCTGTCGCGGAGCTTTGCCTCAAGCCTCAAACTCATGAGCCCCTTGGAGGTAGCATCCTCAGGGGCAGCGGCTCCTGCTCAGGGCTGTGACAGTGCTAGGGGTGACCTTGGTGATGGACTGGCGCAGGGTGAGTAAAGGCCTTAGTAGAGCAGAAGTCAGGGACGCGTTCTTCCGGGTGGGGCGGGGATGGGGGTGGGCATGTGGCCACACACCTGGCAGTCAGCGGTGACTCAGCTTTGGAAGGCAGGCGCCCAGGCCTGCGCTGTGCGGGACAGGAAACAAAGGACCGCCCGGACGCGCCCTCCCGGGGCCGAGCCGCACCTGCCCGGCCGCCTCGCCCCCCTTCCCTTCCCTTCCCTTCCCTCCCCTCCCCACCCGGAGGCGGCAGCGACAGGCGACTGTTGCCGGGCAGGCTGGGCCCTCCGCGTCTGCGGTTGGCTGTCGCGGCCGCCCCCGCCCTGTGAGTCACCCGCTCCCAGTCGGAGCGGAGCCTGAGCCACCACCCAGCCTCGCGCCTCTGCGCCTGCGCGCCGCCGGCTGCCTCTGGTTTGCCAGCGCTAGGCTCTCGGCGCAGGCGGGGACCCGGCGAACTTACCCTCGGTGGCGTCGTCCTCCAGCAGTCGGTTTCGGTCCAGCTGTGTGCATTGGCGGGAAGGAAACCCAGACTGTCATTGTCCTGTCACTGGGTCTTTCCTCGCCTCCCTGATGCTGGTCACACCCGCCTGCGTGGGTCTGCATTGGGAGGGAATGGCAAGTCGCTAGTGGCGCCCACCTTACACTGCCTTTAGCTTTCCCCTTTCTTCTGCTGTCCAAGGTTGCTGCCCGTTAGAACTGTCTGGGGAGCTTTAAAAAACCCTGATGCTCAGGCTGCACCCAGACCAGTTAAATCCGAACTACGGTGCTGGATCTGGGCGTCAGCATTTTGCAAACTCCCCAGGTGATGCCAATGTTCTCGACTTTAAGCACTGAAATCACCTGGAATCTTTTCTAAATGTAGGTTCCCTGCCATGAGGTCTGGGGAGGGGCTTAAGAGCCTGCATTCCTACAAGCTCCCAGGTGAAGCTGAGGCTGCTTGCTGGCCTGAGGGTTACACCTGGAGCTGAAAGACACTAAATGCTCCTGTCCCTTTACTCTTTCTCTTACGTCGTATTAAAGAAGTAGTCTTCGGAGGAGAGAGACAGGGGTTTGAATCCCACGTCTTCTACCTTCTGGCTTGGTGAAGTTGTATCCCCGTTCCTTGTGTGTAAAACAGTGAAGTTCAGCTGTATTAGGTGGCTAAGCTCTCGGTTGACCCCTCATGGGGGAGTTTGCCAGGGAATGGAGCCTTCCAGGGTCCCTATTCCCTGTTCTTTCTTATAGGATTGGGTTGGAAGCCAAAACACTGCACTGTCTGGAGGGAAGGGTGGTGCAGAAAGGAAGGGGGGGGGGCAGGTTGTGGGGGCAGGTAAGGAGGGTGAACCTGAGAGCGAGCCTCCAGGAGAGTAGTAGGGCCATTCATGCTGGTGGTGGACTCAGCCCTTGGTCTGGCTCTCCTGAGCAGCCAACCGGAGTACATCTCAGCTAACCAAAAAATAAAAAGGCCTTTCAAAACGAGGGCTAAAAGCATTTGTTGAGATCAATAGTAATAGCTTCAGGAATTGTAAATTCAGGCAAAAGCTCAAATAATGTCCCAGTTAGGAGACCAAGACAATGGGCAGTTAAGAGAATGGAGGAAGGGCAATTACGTCAATAGATGGAAGGTGTTTCTATTGGTGCAGATAACATAACATAGTGATACTAATTCTAAACAATGTTTTAAATTTTCGATCTGGTAGTCATCAGTCCAGTAGTCAAAATAATTGCTTTCTCGTTATCTTTGCAAACAGTTTTTGGGGGAACAAGGTTGCTGAGGCCCAATCTAAAGGTCATTTTGCCATGTTTGAACATTCCAAAAGTTTGAGATATAAGACGTGTAGGACATTTCCTCTGGCATGGTAGCTCCAGTCCCATTTTAAAGTGGTTCTGTTTATATTATAGTTTATATCGCATTTAGTGGCTCAGTGAAGGAATCAGAGGTCAGAGGCTCTGAATGAAAGCTTACCGCCTCTCTTGGGACTGGTGGTGGGATCACGTGCAAGGAGATCGCGCGCGTCAGGTGTGTGAATGCTCTGTGAGGATCTGCCCGAATGCAAGTCTCAGCTAAAGTTTGCCCTTCTTGATGCACGTGAGATTGGAAGGCTGCCCTTTCTTTTAAATCATAGGGTTCCAAGGTAGCTCTGTTGGACAGTTCAGTAGGCAGGATTTTTAAAGCAAACTTTCTTCGACAGAGAGCTGGTGAGCTCTGACAGCCAGGGAGCTGCAGCTGAGATGTGGAACTCCCTGGTCCTAGGGCCACCCTCACTCCAGGCTCCTGCAGTCTGCTCTGAGCACTGCTAGCTCGGTGTTTCCAGAACTGTTCTGTAATCACTGTTGTCACATCCTTCTTCCCTGGACAGTCAGCCTTGTGAGGGCAAGAGCTGTGTCCCATCCACCTTGAGTTCCCATCACCCAGCAGAATGCTGGCACCTAATCAGTCCTTATCAAATGTTCGTTATCAATGTGAGAATAAGTGAACTTGGGGACCTGGGGCAGGCACCTCACTTCTCTGTTTCTTTTTTTGGCGAGGGGTGGGGGCTCAGTTTTTTCATACATAAAATGGGGTTTAGACTGCATTTGATCCCTTAGGCTGCCTGTGGCTCTAACAGTCACTGAGTTTGAATTAGTCTTCATCTGATCATATAATTCACTTTATTTTTCTTTCCCAGGTATACCCTACATTTGACCTTGATTTTGTGTTTGCTCCTTACTTGGGGCAGGGGCGCTGGTGAGCTTTATCAAGTGATGGTAAATGCCCTGCTGGTCAAGGCCTGAAATTCCCTTATTTTTTTCACTAAATTCTCCTTGGCTAGGCCATCCATGTTTTTTGTTAGAGACACATTGGACTGATCATTTTGGGCTCACAGAGCTGGTTCTCTCTTCTCCACTTACTTTGGCAACTTCTGCAATATCCTTGGGCACATCTCCTCTGGGTCCCCAGTGGAGCCAACACCCCCTGCGCCCTTTCCTGTGCCAGGGATTCTCTCTTGGGCAAAGAGAATGTGCAGACTGCCCAGACCAAGGGAGTGCCACCCCCTCCCTGCAGTGTGTGATGTGGGCCCTGGACTCAACTGGACACAAAAGAACATCATTTATCGATCACAGGATTGGATGAAGGATGCCAGCCCCCATCACCTCTAAAGTCCCCTCCACATTTATGTGTTAGGGCTGAACCAGTGCAAACAGAATGTACTTTCCAAAGGGAGTCTTTCCCTTCCAGGAAAGCTGCCACAGTGGGATTTTCTGAATATTGGCCTAATGCTTGGATATCTGCCACTAGCAAGTCACCATGTGCGGTGCTGTCAGCAAAGTTGGCCATGGACAGGCCATCCCAATTTGCACATGCTGCTTCCTCTCCTGAAAAAGTAGAGTCTGTTCCCCTCCTCTTGAGTCTAGATTGGCCTTGGGACTGGCTTTGACTAATAGGAGGAGGCAGAAGGAGCTCTGTTCAGTCCTGGGCCTAGGCCTTGTTCTCTCTACCCTCCCTGAGCCACCTATAAGGTCCAGGCTACCCTGCTTAGCAGAGAGCCAGCAGCCAATCTCAAGGACCCAGGTGTGTGAGAGAGGCCCTAGTCTGGCCAGCTTGGCCGACACCATATAGAACTGTCCCAAGACAGCCTTGCTGAGCTCTGCCCAAAGTCCTGGCCCATAGAATTATGAGCAGTGGAGTGGTTTTGTGGTTTAAGCCACTCAATTTTAGGGTGGTTTGCTACACAGCAATAGGTAAATGAAACACTGTACTCTCTGGACCCTAATTTCTTCATTTGCTAAATGGGCGTCCACCTTCAGTCTCTGAGATCAAGCCAGTGCCTCTATAACTGTATCTGACTCTCACCATAAATGAGCGTTTCGCCACCTAGTCCCCAAATAAGGGTTTGAAATCAGAAAAAAATGCTCCTCCCTGAATCTGAGAGGCTACCAACACTAATGCAACTGAAATTCACCACGGGAAACAAGAAAATACCATCGCAAAGCACTGGCTTTGAATTCCAGTTCTGCCCCTTCCTGGCCCCCGATCTTGGACATGTTCCTTCCTCCAAGTCTCAGTCTCCTCATCTGTAAAACAGATAATCATAGTACCGACTCCCAAGGTTAATGTGAGGATTAAATAAAACAATGTCCATACGTTTCTTAGCATGGTGCCTGGGACGTTGAAGGTATTCAATAAGCAGTACCTATTCTCTTGCTGGCTCCTATAATATTTTTTGCTTTTATATGTCTCTATTGAGGGAGTGAAGATGAATCAAAACACAATAACCCAGCCGTGCCCCGGCCAATAAGAAAAAGAAATTAAACGTTACCAGGAGCACTCATAACACTGGTATATACTATCTCTGTAGGTTCAGAGAAAAGTCCGAAGGTTTCTGTGTTAAAAAAACAATAAACAACTGCACGGGAGGGGCAGAAGTAAGAAGCTGGCTCGTGATCTGCTTTTGTTTCTAAAAAGGTGTTGCTCATTGAGTTTATGATTAGAGCAAAAGTCGATGAAAAGGGTTTTAAAAATTAATCTGTGGCTTTGTCGAAATAAAGCCCAAGAAAGCGGCACATTGGTTAGCACATTTTTAGAGAAAAACAACACAGTGGAACAAGAGAAGTCAAAACCTCACCTTCTCCCATCTGCCACAGATGATTCTGTAGCTCTCTACAAGAGTCTCATTAGCATCTTCTAAGGGGCTGATTGTGCCACCAGCAAAACAGTGATGGAGAAGGGGACACGCACACCCACACAGCCACACTCTCGCCACCCGAGCCCGCTCTGGCAGCGAGGTGGCCAGACAGAAACTTGGCTCCCTCTCCCAATCCTTTGTACATAGGAATTCCATAGGCAGACAGAAGCTCCGTTTCAGCAAGGAGAGAGTTACCCTTTAAAAAAAATATCTGCTCCAGGCAGTGAGAACAGCGAGGGGGCGTGACTGGCCCAGCGAAGACAAGAATAACACTGAAAACCCACATTTGCTTCTAGTTCTGGGCCTCCTGGGTCTACGCTCTCCTGGCTGTATTTTTAAGTGCTTTATTTTCTGGAGCTTTTTAAACCTGGGCCTGCCAGATTTGAGGTGCAGGGATAATGTCTCCCACCCCCTCCAGCTCCTTAAATCACCCTCCCACCTTGCTTTCCAAAGGAAAGCAAGACAATAATACGAGGCTGTTCTCAAATGGCTTTCACCTACTCAGGAGCTGCGACAGGAACTCAGCTCTGAGATGAAAGTGCTGTATAGGAGGGAGGTAAAGGGGCCTAGCCCGAAAACAGTTCCCAAGGGAGTTTTAAGAAATTCTGATTATTTTCGCCATCTTTCTAATTCTTTTTTTTCCTGGAGAAGTTTGTAAGGCTGGAACCTGAGTGTGTGTATACATGCATGCATGTACATATACATGTGCACACACACACACACAATATACATACATGTGAATGACATAAATACCACCTAGTGATTTTCTTCCTCTAGGAAGACTGGAATCCATGAGATTCTGGAGATCTGCCAAACCTTTCAGAAACTTATGATTCAACTGAACCCTTTTACTGTGTAGAAACCCAGGTCCAGAGGGTTGGTTTGATTCAGAACAGTGTGATTTCAATTCACAGTTGCCAGATTTCTTTGCCCCAGTCTCCTTGTCTGGAGATATCCCAGGTCCCCAAGCAGACCATTGCCCATTGGTGTCCCCTGGTCTCCAAACACTCTGACCATAGAACTGGGGGCTTCTTTCTTTTGGGGGCCCCCAGGAACTTCAGAGGCCACATGGGAAGGGGTAGGTCTACAGGGAGGGGGTGAGGTAAAGTAAAACTAGAACCCATATGCTTCTGTGGTCAGTTCATTTACTGCTGTGAGCACTTGGGCTGGGACTTCTAACCTGCTAGCTTCATCATCATCAAACTAAACGACAACACCGAATCACTCAGCTAAGGCTGTGGCTGTTAGTCCCAAGTGAACCCAACATGAATCAGTTAGTCCTCAGGGGTTGTGAAGGACCCCAACTAGCTTAAGCAAACAGCGGGGACGTATTGAGTCCTGTCTCTGAGAAGGACAGGGGCACAGGCTCAGGCAGCACTGGCTCTGCTCTCTCCTGTGGCTGATGGACAAAGGGAGCAGTGGATGGAGACAGTTCATTCTTCTGTCATCACAGCTCAGCCACCCCTGAGGTCACAAAGGTGGTTCTCCCGATACCTGTAACATTAAAGGGACAATTTCCAGTTGGTGCAGCTTTGATCACGCATCCACCTTTTGGGCAATGCCTGAAAACAGGGGAATGGGGTCTGGGAATGACATGGGGTGGGGATGGGGCAGTAACTCCAAGAAAGGGAGAGGATGCCATTACCAAAACTAGGAAACAGTGGACACTGTGCTCACACACACAAAACGGGGGTTTGCCCATGTGCTTAAAATACATTCAACGTTCACCAGACCTCCTCGTCTCGTACCTTCAGATTCAGCTTTTACAGCAAGGTGCTAATTGGAGGAACCCTGAGTCAAGGCCTGATGTGTGTGTTCCAACACTATCAAGCAATTCTCCAATTCTCAGCGGACACTGACTGGGCATCCTTACAAGTCAACTCAGTTCTGACTCATCTACCTGGAATAGCATCAGATCCCACAGGGTAAGGGTCCAGACACACAAGACTGCCCCCACTGTGGATGGCAATCACAAGTCTAGATTGTCACCTGTGCTTCTGACCAACTGGCTGTAAATTGGGGGCTCCACAATGTCCTCCTCAGTTTCGATTAATTTGCTAGAGCAGCTCACAGAACTCAGAAAACATTTACTTATATTTACCAGTTAATAATAAAGGATACAGACGAACAGCCAGGTAAGAGGTACACAGCAGAAGGTCTAGAAGGGTCTGAGGGCAGGAGCTTCTGTCCCCAGGGAACTGGGGTGTGCCACCCTCCCAGCACACGGATATGGGCACCAACTGGGAAGCTCATCAAATCTTGTTTTTCAAGAGTTTTTATAGAGCTTAATCTGCAGCTACCAGTAGCCCTCATTTCCTTCCACTTGGACTTTTTGGCGACTAGACCCATCCCGAGACTATCCAGGGGCCTCACTCTAAATTGCCTCATTAGCATATTCTCTGGTATACTCAAAAGGGGTTCATTATGAAGAACAAAAGATATTTTGGGCACTCAGGGAATTCCAAGGGTTTTAAGATACTTGTGCCAGGAACTGGAGATAAAGACCAGATATATTTCTTACTATGTCACACAGCAAATGCCAACAAAGGCAGACTGGAAGGCATTAAGCAGGACTCCTGTGGACACTTCCAGCACTGAGGCCATTCGTCACTTGGCTTTGCGCCTAGCATGAGCCACTGTGACCTCTGCCTGCAGCCCCACCCTTACCCAGTTACAGACCTGAACCCGAAGTGCCACAGCTCACCAGCAAGAGGGAGAGGTTCAAGGTTCATCCACACCCTGAGACCAATTGTTGGAACAAGTATAAAAGTGTTTCCCGCCTGAGGCCGACCCACCCTCCCCAGATCCAGGTTGAGGTCTCCCTGGCCCTGCGGATCTGGAGCTTCTACCTCCTCTCACCTCTGAGGCCTGCATGTTCTTGGCCCGCGGCTTATACAACAATATTAGCTAACACCACTGTGTGCCCAGCATTGTTCGAAGCACTTTAATTATGCTAATTTATTTTATACTCATACCGCCCTGTGTGGCATGTGTAATTATTGTTAGTCCTTTTTTACAGAGGAGGAAACTGAGGCACCAAGAAGTAAAGTAATTCACTTGAGGTCACATGGCGTCGAAGTGGTGGAGCTGAGAAACTTTAGGTATTAAAGTGAAGTGGGTCAGTGTGCAGACCTTGAAATAAGGCCGACTTCGTCATACCATGTGACCTTGAGAAAGTCACTTGGCTTCCCTGAGCCTCAGTCTCCTCGTCCGTGAAACGGAACTTGAAATTCTCAGTGTATTCCAAGACTTCCTCAGTCCCCTTCAGGGCCTACACCCTCCTCCTAGGTGATCCCGTGCTTTAAGAGCTTTAAAATTCATCTGCATCCAGATGATTCTTAAAGTTAGATCTTTAGGCTACTTCTCTTCCCTGAACGCCTGCCCCTTAGTCTCTTGAACAATTCCACTGGAAAGTTCATTGGCATCTCAAATTAGGCAAAGTGGAACTCTTGCCTTTGCTCACCAAATTCCTCCCCAGTTTTCCTGATCTCAGTGCACGGTACCACCCTCTACCCAGTTACTCAGGCTAAGAACCTAGCATCTAACTTGTACTCCTCATTTTTCTCACTATTGGCTCGACTTCCAAAATATATCCTGAATGCTGGCCATCATCACTGTTCCCACGGCCACAGCTGTAGTCCCAGCCTAGAGTCTCTGGCCTGAATCACCCTATGGCCTTCTGATGAGTCTCCCTTACTCCACCCTTGCTGCATCGCCGTAAACTACATCATTTTCATGTCTCTGCTCAAAACCCTCCTGTGGCTGCTCACTGATTCAGGATAAAATCCAAACTCCTTTCCACGGGCTACACAGTCCTAATTAAACTGGCCTCTGCTTCCTCCTGCAAACTCTCCAGCCTGCTCCTTCCTTCTTGTTCTGTGACAGCAGGCTGTTTGTCTGTTGTCCATGGCTGGATCCCAGAGCCTAGAACAGGGCCTGACACATAGCAGAAGTTCAATATCTACTTCCTTGTTGAATGAATGAGAAACTGTGTGCCAGCCTCATGGGCATTCTCCCTCCCAAGCCCATTATGCTTTTGCCCGTCCCAGGGCAGATGCCCTTGCTCTTCCTTCTTCTAAAACTCTTCCCCAAGCTCTGCAAGGCCCCACCCTCCACATCTTTCAGGTTGTGACTCAGCTTCTCAGAGAGACTTCCGAGACCACAGTAGCAGAAGCAGCCCCGAATCCACAGAGCTCCCTCAGATCACTCTCGTGTTTAGGACAGGTATCAGCACCCGAAATTACCTTCTTGGCTATTTAGTTTTTATTGTATGCGCCCTACCCCCCCCTCCCCAACCTCTCAAGAATGCGTTAATGCCAGGGACCCTGTCTGTCTACTCATTGCTGTATCCCAGCACCCAGAACAGTGCTTGGTACATAGTAGGTGCTTAATTGTGAGCTGAGCAATTGCGAGCTAACCAATGAACGCTTCAGGTTGTGGTGAGGATGAAACATATACTAAAGTAATCACTCTGGAAAGCTGGTGGTTTCTAACAAAGTCAAACATACATTTACAAGAACCAGCAATTCTACTCTGAGGTATGCACACAAGAGAAATGAGCACATACATCCTGAAAATCCTTGTACAAGGATGTTCACAGCAGTGTCTAAAACTTAGAAATAACCCAAATGTCCACCCGTAAGGGAACGGATAAACAAATTCTGCAATAAGAAGGGTTTAACCAGTGGTGAACCTCAGTACAACATAGATGAATCTCATAGACAGTGTGTTAAAAATAGCAACAAAAAATCCACACATAAAAAAGACATGCCGTGTGATTCTACTTGTATGACATTCAATCAAGAATAGAGGAACTTAATCTTGGCTGAGTCCCATGACCCCTTTCCTGTGCCACTCATGGGCTGGGAGTGACACACACAGCTTTTTAGATTTGCAGAAGTGAGACAAGCTCCAAGGAGGGAGGGTGGTCTGCATTACCAAATGGTGCAGTGTCAGTGCGGATACTGTGGGTGGAAAGAACGTGATAGCCTCGGTAATTTTGGAAAGCTAATCTGCAAGGCTGCCCTGGCCAACAAAGGTTTGAGGAACAGCTGGGAAAACACAGAACTTTCAAAGAACACCAAAGAGGATGCTGCGGCTTCACACAGCAATCAGATCTCAAAATGTAAAGCACACAATGAGTATGACCCCAGCAATGACCGTTGCTGCGGCAGGTGGCTTCCTGCCCAGACTGGGAAGGGCCGAGGAGGAGGGTGTGGGGGCAGGGTGCCGCGGGCCCTGGTCGCCAGGGCTGCACAGGTGAAGGTGTTCCTCCATCTAGTGGTGGAGCGAGGCTGCTCTGGGGGCCCTCTCCACGGCATCTGAAACTATGCAAAACGTGAGCAAAACAGGAAGAGGCCTGTAAGGTGTCTACTTAATCACCCAAAGACCAGGATTTCCTTTACAATAAAAGCCCCCCGAAGCAGCACACACGATGGCAGAGGCTCTCTGCCCGTCCCAGTCCCAGCAGCCGCCCTTCAGCCATTCTCCGCCCCCCACCCTCATTCATCTGTCACGTTGCAGCAATGACTTGAGCTAGTTGGGAAACACAAAGATCAAAATTAACTGCTTAGTGTGTAACCAGACCCTTGTGAAACCAGCAGCAAGCTGAATTCGGAAAACGTGCAATGCACGGCCACGGAAATGGACCAGAGACAGAGGTCCTTGGGGACCCGGACATGCGCAGTAGGGGCTGATGGAGTCTGCTGTTAGGTTAATTACACACAGGTGTTTACTGGGGGGTGCCTCCTCAAACACACTTCCCTCACACTGATTAAAAAATCCTCCTCTTTCTGGACAGTTGGAAATGTGTTTTATTGTTCTCAATAATGTCCAGTTTCAAAAAGGGAATTTGGTACACGCCATTCAGAACAAGAATGTACGTACAATGAAGGGTCCTGTGTGCAACTGCAGTCATTTTTCAGTTTAAAAAAGTGCTTTTTCTACAAGGGCTCCTCCTGCCTGAAGACAAACAGGAAGACAACATGAGAGGGCAAAAGTTCAAGGAAATGGAAATTTGGATTCCATTTTCAGTTGCAATACCAGAGTAGTTCCATCCCTAAGGGTGACAGCATCGTTAGCTTATCTTGGAGTGAAATCCAGCGAAATCCAGAGGGTAACGGGGCTGTCCGAGGGACAAGGAATCAGTGAGTAAGTGACTCCAGGGACCCACAAACCTGTAGTTCGGTCCAGGCAGCCAAGAGGCAGGCCAGGGGTTGTCCCGGCGAAGCGGTAACCTCATCACTTGCAGTGATTAAGAGACTAGAAGACAAGACCCCATAAAACCCAAATCTTACTGGTTACGGAAAAACAACGGAAGCAAATCACGCTGAGGATAAATTACATTAACCAAGATGCAGCGTAACTAGTTTTATTTAATTAGATGATGTATGTGGCTTGTTCCCGTTCAGCCCTCTCAGATCTTCGAGGGGATTGCTCTGTGGCATTCCCGCGGTTCCTGGGGCACTGCCCATCAAGAGTCCAGCTCACAGGGGCGGGTTTGTACCCAGCGCTCAGCAACAGCGGTCGACTAAAAAGGGTGCGCACGAAACCCAAGCAGGATGAATTCATTGCTATGTGGATGCTGGGAGAAGGGAGCTTTGCTAGGTTGAAGTTTTTTTCTAGTGCGATTGTTATGAGAGGCTGAACCCCGAGGCCGTGGTAGGAAGAGCTTTCTATGGACTAAAACTGTTACTGGTGCTGGGGTTCTTGGGTTCTCCAAGAAAGAAGTCGAGAGGAAACCCCACAGAAAGAAATTTCCAGACAGATTTTATTTAGCTTCTGCTCGAGCACGAGGCAGGCCGCACAGAGGAAAGGAAAGGGCAGTCCTGGCATCGCCCGGGGCTGGCCCTGCTTGGCTGCTTTTGTAAGCTGGGACTAAGCGCCCTTGCAGGAAAAGGTGGGCTTTTTGAAAAAGGCAGGCTGGCAGAATTTTCCGTTTCAGGGTCAAGTTCCTTTCTTTTCCAGCTGTGTTGCCTGCTAACTGTGTCCCCTACCTGCGCCGTGGGAACAAGATGGCACACTGCTCGTCACCGCCACCCTACGGAGGTCCTACTCGGCCGTCACACCATGATCACCTGCGCACGCGGGCCAGTCGCTTATGCAAGCAGGGGAAGCTAAGTCAGCTACCTCTGGGTTTTTGAGTAGAGAGTGGAGGGCTGGTGACGTTTTTGCATTCCTTCCAGCCACCTGGTCTTAGCTTGGATTCCTGGCTGGCCACACATGGTATTTTCCATTCCCGGGGCAGTCTCTATGTTCTCTCAAAAACCAGCAGAGAGAAGCCGATTGGGAGATGAATAAAGAGAGATTCTATGGCCGTGGTTCTCAGCCTTGACTGCAGATTGGAATAACCTGGGGGGCTTTAAAAACTGATGTCTGGGTCCAGCACCGGAGTTTTTATGTGACTGGTCTGGGGTGCAGGCTGGGCCTCAGGACTTTTAAAAGCCCTCTGGGTGGCTCTTATGGGCAGCCAAGGATATGAACTGCTTGTCCAGAGGTACCACATCTGATGCCCCGAGGCCTTGCCTCCTGCAGCTCTTCCTGACCTTGTAACCCACCTTGGTGCCCTCTGCTGGGTATGCAGTCATGCCTGCCTCTGCCCCCCTTTCCCTAGTTCCTCCCTGGGGGTGGGAGAGAGAACAACCCTATAGAAGCTCCCACTCAGGAACAGGTTCCCCTCTGCCTAAGGCACACGAAGGTGGAACAGTTGTACTCACTGCAGAGATTGGGGGTTGTGTCCTGCTTTGAGCAGAACATCTAGCTTAGGTTCCTCCCCAATTGTTCTTTCAAGTCTTAAAAGTGGAAAGGAGCCTGCCTCGGGTGAAGCCATAGTTAAATAGTTAATGGGAGAATGGCCTCAACCAGCCTCTACTGGTGCATTCAATACACCAAAAAATTAAAACCAACCAAAATATTAAGAGCATAAAATTTTATCAGAAAGCCAAGTCATTAGTAAGTAAGGACACCAGGTTTCCACCTTTTGTGACAATAGGAAGGGTGATTTTCTCTGCATCCCTGAAGGGTGCAGATTCAGCATTATTGCACAGAACTCCAGAAACCAGGACTCTTCATCTCAGAGAGCATTTATGGCCTCCACAGACCCAAGGGCCGAGACCCCAAATGCAGAAGATGCCTGGTAGCCTCAGGGCCTGGAGGTGCTGGCAGTACTCGGAGCGGAGAGCAGGCATCAGCTCCCAGGGCCGTGGTAGCCTTGGGCCCATGCCTGGGAGTACCAGGGTAGAACCTGCCTAAGCCTGAGGGACAGCTGAGGCCAAGGGAGAGAGAGCATGGTACTTGCTCATGACCATCCATTTGACAAATATTTGTCATTGAGCATCTGTTCTGTGTCATCAAGTGCTCAGATAGGCGTGGCTGTGATCAAAACGGAGTGGGAGGACCTCAGCACGTACCTCTCACAGGTGATATTGTTTTCTTCACTCTTTTCTGTATGCAAATGAGCTTATGTTACTTTTAAAATTAGAGGAAAATGTATTAAAGTCAGTTTTTCAAAATTGTTTGAATACCAGGTAATTAATTACACGTTTGCAAGAGCAGTGGACTCTGGACCCTGAGGAGGCCTTGGGAGTTGTGGTAAGAAAATCAACACCAGGTGGTTCTAGATGAGTTGATTCTCGCTGTAATTTTCACAGAACTTGAACGAGAAGAACCTTTGTTAAGAACCAATTGAATGTTATCCGATAATGTTTATTTCATTCACTTAATTAGTCATTCAAGAAACAGTTTTTAGACTAGATTCTGGGAACAGAGTTGAGCAAGTCACCATCCTATTGTCTAGGATCCCACATTCCTGATAAACTAACAGCTACAGATGTTGAATGTGAAAGGTACCATCGGAGAATGAGTGAAGGGCGTGGAAGGGACCATGGAGGAAGGCTCGCACGGTGTCTGTCTGACCCCCACTTTGTCTTGGCCCATGGCACAAAGCATGTGACAGAGCAGGTGCTCAGTATATTATGGAACAGATAGTGTTTGGGCAAAGCTTCACAGATATGGTAACCTGGGAACCTGAGCCTTGAAAGAAGGTATC
The DNA here is from genome assembly GCA_007922815.1 of Macrotus californicus. Classification (NCBI taxonomy): domain Eukaryota; kingdom Metazoa; phylum Chordata; class Mammalia; order Chiroptera; family Phyllostomidae; genus Macrotus; species Macrotus californicus. Next base: position 108,842 of record VMDR010001086.1, read on the forward strand.
TTTTTTTTTTATTGCTTCTTTCCAGGTGCCCTTATTTCTTCCTTGGTAACAGCAGTCATCTTTAGGTGCCCTCTGACCCACCACTTACTTCCCTTTCGTCACGTTCACCATCTGCCCTTGCATTTTTATTTTCTACACAATGCGTTGTTTTTTTTTTTAATTCTGTCTTCATTTCATTTAAACCTACTCTTCCCTCATCATTTTTTGCCCCTGCTTCAAACAGGCCATCTCTTTTTGTGTCTTAGCCAAGATACAAAACAGTTTTCTAAAATTCTCTTCTGGTTCCTGAAGTATATTATTTTCAGAAATATGTTCTTCCTCCAGACTTCAGGACGATGGTCCATTTCCTTTAATCTGCAACATTCTAGACCTTGTCCTGTAATAAAGGGAGATCTGCTGGTTGCCAGTGTGGTTTTCTCTTGGCTCCTCTCACTGGCCTTTCGGATGTTGGTAGAATCCTTTTCTCAGATATTTAACTGGAAGCTAATATAATGTGCACAGTTCAGGGTAATTTCCAATTTCTAGAAATTACTTATTCCTTTAGTGTAGGTTTGTAGGATTGAGTCAGAATCTCCTCCTACATCTAGTATCTGGCTAGCTGACATTCTAAAGAGATGAAGTGCACACACACACACACACACACACACAGCCCCCAGGCAATACCGTTTCCAGAACTCTTCCTGGATCTGTCGTCACCAGAAGCATATTTGTTGAGACTACACGTCCCCCAGTGTCGTCTGTCTACTGTCAGACCATGCCTGAGCACCCTTCGCCATCGTGCACATACGTTATTGTGTGTGTGTGCATACATACTGTGCACTGTGTATATTCTGAATAAAGGCAGAAACCCAACACTGTGACGAGGTCAAGGACAGGGGAATGAGGTCAAGGACAGGGGAATGAGGTTCTGTCTTGCAACACAAAACCCAAATAACCGAAGAATAAATTCCCAATATTTTGGTCAATCCCGACACCAGACTTCCAGGCCAGAATATAAAAATCCAGAGAGAAAGAAAATGTCTGGCTTCCTTCTTTGGTGCGATAGGCCTGCCCCGCCTGAGGTGACGGAGCACGTACGGACTCGAACCTGGAGTCTCAAGGGAGCCCCGTGAGACTTAGAATTATTCTAAATTTCTTCCGCATTCAGGCAGTGGATTTTCTAGCTGTCTGAGCTTCTGGCGAGATTCAAGTTCTTACTGTTTTGTGCATCCTCAATAGGTGTTTTGGTAGGAAGTTGACAAAGGTGCTAATAAATAAATTCCATTTAAAACCAGAAACTCTGACTTATTACATCTTTGGTCATTCATCAATTCATCTGATAATTATTTATTAGATACAAATCATGGCCGGGGACTATGGTAGGCACAGAGAGTAAAAAAAAGCACAGCCCCTATCCTCTTGAAGGTTAAAGTTGAGAGGGTATTTCAGACCCTCTAGGAAAATACAAGATGATAAATGTTTCAAGATTAAATACCAGGAGCTCCTTCTGTACCCTGCACTCTGGTCCATAAACCAGACATAGTAGGAGAAAACACTGGAATGAGAGGTTGGGACTCGATATTAAAGGGTCTTTAGGAAGTCACTTCAGTAGCCAAGGAAGAGGTTAGACTAAAATGGGAACAGAGCGCAGCAGGAAATTAAAGAGCGGGCCCAGTTATTCAGTCCAGATGGACTGAAAACTTGAATTGAGTGTCAGAGCAGTGGAAACAGATACAAGACATGTTAAAGGATCTGGTGATTGCGTGTGGTGGTGAAAATCAGGAACATTGATGACACTAAGGTCCTAGGTACCTGGGAGGATGGGGGCATCATGCACCCAAAGAGGAAAGCCAGGAGCAGGAGCAGGGCAGGGAGGCGATGGGGAGTGTGGCTTTGGATTTCAGAGGAATAGTACCCACCTCTCTACTCTTTCCTTCACCCTTAACTTTTATTCACCATACTAACTCCATTCTTAGGTGCTCACACATGAGGTGTTGAACGTTCTACAAAGAAAAGTCCAAATAGGCCTGGCTGTGTGGCTTGGTGGATTGAGTGCTGGCCTGCAAACTGAAGGGTCACTGGTTCGATTCCTGGTCAGGGCACATGTCTGGGTGTGGGCCAGGTCCCCAGTTGGGGGGTGTGTCACTCATAGATATTTGTCTCTCTCTCTCTTTCTCCCTCCCTCCCCCTCTCTCTAAAAGAAAAAAAAAAGTCCAAATAAACCTATTTGACAAAGGTATCAAGACCAAATCTACATAATTATGCTAACTCATCACTTGATTTCATATGCTTTAGGGTCAAATGTAGCTAGCTGGTGCTTCTTATCATTAAAATGCCCCCACACCACAAACCAAGCCATTAACTTCCTTTGCACTCCCAAAGGGTCGGCATTTGTTGTAATTTTCCTATAGAGCTGGGGGCGGGGTGGTGTCAACTGTCAGGGCAGAAACAATATTCCAGAATTTTAATCATTCAGTCTTAAATATTAAAAAAAAAACTTTCACTAATTTGAAGGGAGAGGGTAAGAATAAACTTGATTTCATTTTAGATTTATCAACATCTGCTTCCATTCTTTAGTATTTGTATTCCCAGTAAAACTCCACTCCGATTTGCCAATCCCTTAGATCTGCGGGTTTAGTAAAGAGGAGCTACAGATTGGTTCTGATCAGTTTCCATCATAAGAGTCAACCCTTGGTTTTCAGGGGGAGTAAGGAAGGAATGACAAGGGCAGCCCAGACGCCCAATTTAACCAGTAATTTCAAATTCTCCTCCATTTACTTTGTTTTTGTCACTAGAGGTGCCAGGTAGCAAGGCTCAGCCTACATTTGGAGACTGGATCTACCAAAATGTGAACTCATCAGAAGGCAAGCAGGTGCATGTAAGAAGAACAATGAGAAGTTGGGGATTGTTGGCTTTTCTGGAACTGAAAATCGGCCACTTTTGCTCACTCTGTCGGTTTCATTTGCGAGAATCACAACATCAGCACTGTTGGGTTAAATTGGAGGCTGCCAGGAAGAATTTTTAGGGAGGCCAGCTCACTCTTTGTTCACCACTAAAAATCACCTCACAGATCAAAGACCCCCACCCCCACCCCCACTCCTCCACCTACAATGGGTTTTCGGTGACTGCAGGCAGAATGAAGAGACAGAGCAGAAGCTGACCTCCCAAAGCAGAGACCCTTCTCATTTGCCTCAAGCTTTAAACTCTACTCGATTGAGCTTCTGATATGACACAGGCTCAACCTACCATTTTTAGTTCCTTAAACCCAGTCCTACCCAAAGGCCCTTCTACAGCCTCCCGTTTGTCCGCCATTCAAGGCTGCACATTGTGTAACCAAACAGACCGTAGTTCTCTCACTACTCTCCCAACCACACACAGCCACCTCTGCTCAGGTTTACCTGCTGGTGCTGGAACATATCTGCGCTTCCCACCGCCTTGCCTTTGTTCTTGTCATTCTTTAACCCCCTAAGTTCCCCACCCCCTTCTCTTGCAGAAAACGTAGCTAATTTTCAAGGTCCAGCCCTCCCATGAAAACTCCCATTTCCCCAAGCTGAAAGAGATCATTCTGTCCTACGACAGCACTTTACCGGTGTATGTCTTATGACACTCACCACATTATGCTTTCTATTATATCACAGTAGCTTATGTCCCCTATGACTTTAATGTTCTCAGAAATGTAGGTCATGACCCACTAGTGAATTTTGAAATCACTTCAGTGAGTCATGACCTGAATTTTAAAAAATAAAATAGGATAAAAGAGAACATTTTAGAATACACTACATGTAAATATGTTTCTTATTTTGGTTTATGGTCAGGAAGCTTGAAAGTCACTACCTCATGTGGTAATGATGTTTTCAGCTTCTGCGTAACAGAAAGCCTCGATCCACCAGCTTAAATAGCAAAGGATGTGTTGTCTCATATAATGAGAAGCCTGGCAGTAAGGGAGCTCTAGGTTGGTTTATCAGCACCTTATCAACGACATCAAGGACCCAGGTTTTTGCCATCTCTGTCATCCTGCCACCTGCCTCCCCTCATGTTGGCTAGATGGCTGCAGAAGTTCCTTGCATCACAACAACATCCAGTGGCAGAAAAAAAAGAACTACTTATTCTTTGGATCTCTTTTTATCAGGAAATAAGTCTTTCTCAGAACTCCCCAACAACCACCAGACCTCGTTCCATTTCCGTTTGAAGTAAAATGAATGATATACCTAGCCAGGAGTGGCAAGAAAAACCAAAATTGACTTAGATGAAGATAAGTATTCCTTCCCAGAGCACTTGGCTAGTCATGAAGATGGGGCAAATTGCTGGAGTTGAGGTAGGCAAGCAAACGTATCTGCCAGCCTCATGCAAGGTGCATCCGGCGGGATAGAAACAAGGTCCCTTTCTCCTCATAGTTTCTGCAGCACTTACCACACGGCAAGTCTAGACAGTAGCCTCGATTTCCAGTGATAAATTAAATTGCTTTGCCTCAAAGTATAAATATTCATGGGATACATAGATCAAATATCTAATTTGAGACACCGAAGGCATTCTGCAGGCATAATTTGCCGATACAGAACTCACTAGAGGCAAAGATTTTTTCTGTCTTAACTTTCTGATTGGATTTTTTTAAATGTGGAAGGCTTGATTAGCAACATTGTACATTGTAATACCATTTAAATGATGACATACATATTTGTCACCATGCAGATGGCAACTGAAGATGCCGCAGATGGAACCGTGGCTCTGGGGAGGGTGGTGAACGTGTGGTAGTGGGTGTGGAGACAGATTATGTCATCTCAGACAGGGGCTTTCTTCGGGAACCCGGCAGGATCACTGCTGAATCACTCAACTAGGCAAATTATTGGCGTGTTAGTTGGACAAAGGTCCCTATCATTAAGCTCTTGTTCCATTCCTCTCCTTGGCATCTTTCTGCTTATGTTGCCATTTAAGGCCAGACTTGAAGACATGAATACATAAAATAATCATATCTGCTAGAGTCAGTGACGTAGAGCATGAAGCCTGTGCTGTGTCTCCTGTCTTGTATGCACATATGTGTGCGTACACACACACACACACACACACCACTTATCAGAGAACCCAGAGGTTCAGAGGACTTTGAACTGCAGAAAAACTTTTGTCATTGACATAGTTCGAATCTTTCTATTTGCTCCTGTGACAAATGCAGGTTCTGCCCGTCTGCCCAGAAGATAAGACTAGCCTTGTGAGTAAGGGCCTTGTAATTCCTTGAAAGGTAGCATTGGTTTTCGAGTGTCACGGCAAACCACAGGATGCTGTAGGTGCATTGGGTTGGCCCCCTGAGAAGGGAGACTTGAGTTCTGCTCTTGCCTCTGCTAACTTATTACCTAGTTGCAAGGTCATGTTGGACCTGTGTGCCTCAGGTATGGTCCCAGCTGTGCCAGAGCTTGCTTGAAGTTCTACGTTCAGTTTCAGGGGCTTCATTTTTAAGAAGGTCCTTGGTAAAATAGGTGGTGTGCTTGCAGCCAGAAATGATGGAGAAACTATGAGGAGACAACAATAGTAATAATTACCATTGTATAAGCTTTCATATACATCATCATATTTGATTTGCTCCCCCTATCAACCTTAGAAGGTATTTACACTCATTTCAGAGAGGCTGTAGAGAATGTAGGCCAGAGATTGAGGTCAATGCCCAGAAACATTCTTAAAAGTGTTATTTAACAGATGGCTTGGGAGAACATAGAGAAGGAAGTACAGATTACAGGGGGCTCCATGGCTGCACCCTCATTTCCTTTCTATAGCATTACCCCATAACTGATAATAAGAACTTGCCATGTGCTAGGCACTGTGTTAAGTGTATCGATGCATTTAAGCTTCACAGCAAACCATGAAGTGGGTGCTCTTAATATTTCAATTTTACAGATGAGAAAATTGAGCCTTAGAGAGAGAAGCAGCCTTGCCCCCTGCTCCCCACCCCTTGTTGGGGCTACCCTCTGTTTTCCCCTCTGTTCATGATCTCCTTCTCATTCTTCAGGACTCAGCTCAAGTGTCCTGGCCCAGCCATTGAAGTTGACCATTGGCAGCTCTAGCCTGGTAGCTCAGTTAGTTGGAACGTTGTCCCAGTGCACCAGGGTTGCTGGTTCGATCCTCGGTCAGGACACATATAGGAGTCAACAAATGGGTGCATCAGTGAGTGGAACAACAGATCAATGTTTCTCTCTCTCTTTCTCCTTTCCTCTCTCTCTCTGAAATCAATAAATTTTTGAAAAATGTAGCCCATTGGCAACCTCAGGAGCCCTGTCACACTCCCCCTGTTCATTTCCTCCATGGGACATATCAGCATCTGTACATAGCTTGTTTACTTATTGATTTCTTTGTTTGTTTTCAGTTTCTACTATTCAGATATAGGTTTATGAGGGTAGGGACTCTGTCTCTCCCATTTGCCCCATATTCTAGTATCTGGAATGTAACAGGTACTCAATAAAATTTGAATGAGTGAATGAGTGCATACCTGAGTAAGCTAATCAATAGGAGTTTGATGAGTTTGCCATAATGTTAGAGACCAAGTTTGTAGACCCTCTGCTCACATGTTTCCTCACTCACCCGCTCAGCAAACATTTATTGAATTACCAACAGTGCCAGGCACTGAGGTAGGTTCTAAAGACTCAAATAAGACATAGTCTCTGCCCTTGAAAAATTCTCCTATGAGGGGCATAGAGCGTAGTTGAGATGAAATGGGTTTATTTTTTTAAAGCATAAATAAAACTATATGATATGTATATTTTATAATAGAGTTAAGTACAAAGTGACACACAAGAAAAAGAAGGGACCCCCTAAATACCCCTGTTAAACTTGGAAGACTTCTGCAGAGTAGGTGACTTTGAACCTGACCTTGAAGGAGGACTCTGGACTGTGGCGGAGAGAAGAATGTGTGCAGAGGCAAGGAGTAGAGAACTCATGGGTATATTTGGGGAATGGCATGAACTCATTCCCTGTCCTATACTGTTGAGTGACATTTTGATCTCAGTTCCCAGTTATTAGGAAGGCCATTTACCAATCGAACTCTTAGTGGAAATGCCACGGAAGTGGGGGGTAGCAGGGCAGCAGAGGTGTGTCTGAGCAGCCTGTGAAGTCTCTTCTAATTCTAAGAGTGACATGACTGGGAGGGCTGTCTCATGGAGGAAGTCACCAAAAGAAAGTCCTGAAACATGGATGGAAACAGCCATATTCCCGCCCTAAATGTAGAAAATGTCCTAATCAGGGGGTTAACTACAACCAAAGTGCATGTATCAGCTTGTGTAGTTCCTAAAACATCTTCTCAAAATTATCTCATTTGATGCTCCAATAGCCTGCTAGGTATTCTGAAGCTCAGTAAGACCATGTATTTGGTCAACACTTATAGAGAGACCGCCAAGCCCTGCCAGACCTGGACAGTGCAAGGGGGAGCAGCCCAGCCTCTGACCCCAGAGCACTTACATGCAAAGAGGCAATGAGAGAACAGTGTACAGTGCCGTGACTCCACTCTGCATGTAGGGAAGAGATTTAGCCCAGTGGACATGGGAGCTGAGTGCTGAAGGCGTGGCCAACAGCATGGGCTCCTGAGTCAGGTAGTCTTGGGTTTGAATCCTTGTTCTGCACTCACTTGCTTGGATAATTAAATGAAATAAATAGAAATAAATTAAAAAAAACACATGTGTACTAGTTCGGCTGGTTAAAGACTCTTAAGTAGATAATAACTTTAATGAGATCGACATTGATTTCTCTTTCACATGGACACATAGCCAGGTCCTGTGGCCCTGATGCAGAAAGTCATCCAGTCCCAGGCTCTTTCCATCTAGCTGCTCTGTTTCTTCTAGGGAGTTGACCGCATCCATCTGGTCTGAGATGGCTACTGATCACAATGCACACTGTGCTCAAGTTCAGATGCAGCTGTTCAGATGTAGCAACAGGAGGAAAAATAATATCATCAAGACCTGCCCCTCTCTCAGCATGGCTCCCTTCTCCTCTGGATGTTGGCCATGTCCTCAGATAAGCTTCATGGCTCTAGGAGGGGTTGGGCTGCTCCAAACTTCATGTGCTTTGTGTCTAGTGTCTCCCTTCTGAGAGCTGAATGACAGTCCTGGTCCTGACTCTCAGTGACCTACACCAATCCCAGTGGCCAAGGGATGGAAGAACTTGGTTTGCTAAGGCTAACTAGGGTCCCCTGACAACTACATAGCTGAGAGTGGAAGAGGAATGAGCCCTCACACAACACTCTCCATCATGCTGTACTGGAGAAGAATGAAGAGATGCCAGGAGGTAAAAAAAAATCCCTTACTCCTTCCTTCGATCAATTATATGTATTTGTTGGGTACTACAATCCATAGCAGTAGTCATTGAACTCCACCACATAGAAACCAATTCTGACTATGCCCCCAACAAGTATATTTATTGCTTTGAGTACTATATACACATGCACTAGTCTACTACTCTAATAGCACTATGGTAAAGACTGCTAGTGGCACCCCAGTGTTCATCCCCTTCTACTTCCCTACTACGGCGTTCCCTAGTGGGCACATGCCATGCAGAATAGACTATATGAGGCCATATGACTAGATTCTGGCCAGAGAATTATCAGAAGTGCAGGGTGCACTTTCCAGGAGGTGTCCGTAATGGGAGAGGCATGCAGTTCTTCCTTCTTTCTGCCTCCTGCTGCCTACTGTAGACAAGAAGCCTTGACCATGAGCAATAGCCTTGATAGGAAGTGGTAGCCACATTTTAGAAAAGGTGCCTTACCAGCGCTGGGCACCTTGCCCCCAGGCCCCACTTACAAGAGAAAGAAATAAAGTTCTCTCTTGGTTAAGTTGTTGTTTTGCCTGATCTCTCCTTTCTGAATATCAGACAAATCTGATCTTACTTGATATAATTATATACTCTACATTATAATACATGTTCCAAAATAGATATAAAAAAGGAAGAGATAAAGCAACTATAAATGGAATTTCTAATGTTTTCTGTACCCCACTGGGTAGAGTCTCACTTGTTCTTGCCGTGTATCCCTGCCCCCTTCACTTTAGGGACTTCTAGACTCCTTGGGCCTTGCCCTGTGGGGCCCGTGGGGTCAGTTACATTTGTGAGTCCCCTTCTTCTCCTCTAAGTCTCCCCCGTCAGCCCCCACCACTACACTCTGTTCCTTGAGGCAGAGGCCCTGAGGCAAGTCCTCCAAACCACTTAGTGCAGCAAGGGTGGAGTCCCTCCCAGGCCTTACCTTTTGCTACCAGCGGATGTATCATCCCAACTTTGCTTTTGCGGTGGGAAAGACCAGAAAATCTGATGGGATTGACAAGAAGAGATGAGATCTGAACCCAAGAAGTAGGCAATCCACAACTGTCAGAAAAAAAGATGTGCAATTCTAGCCCATGCTGCTGCTGCTGAGGTCCACCCACTCACCAACCAACCTCCAGAGCTCCAGACTTGGGTTAACCCACTAAGGCCGTCTGGTTCCATCTGGAAGGAGTAGGGGAGGTGGGGAGGAGGGGAGATAGGGAGGCGGAGAGCTTTGTTGTTTGAGAGCTTTCTCCAGGCCTTGATTTCTCTTCTCAGAAAGCAATGCCGGTGGGGTTATGCCCACCATACCACATTAGAGGTCATCAGAGTGAATCCAGTTCCATGACCCTAAGGGGGTCAGAGGGCCTACAAGGTTGTGCTTGGGAAAACAGGCCCTGCCTGGTCTCTTTAGGAACCGGTAGAATTAGTGCTCCCTCCCCCTCCTCCCTCCACCCCCTCGAGGCATCAGTATCCTGACTGTATCACAGCTTCAAAATTCCCTGACTCATGCCATCCTTGGGTTTTAAAAAAGAGCTTATTCAAGTGGTGTAGGCTGCATGCTCCACTGTTTCCCACTCAACTCAGCTATTTAATTACAGAACTCTGTGTGTGTGTGTGTGTGTGAGAGAGAGAGAGAGAGAGAGAGAGAGAGAGAGTGAGAGAGGGGTCAGGGAAGGAAGGGGCTGGGGAGGGGAAGAGGAGCTCCTGAAACTAGAAGGAGAAGCCCTTGAGGAAAACTTGTGTTGCTTTCATCATAAAAGCAACATTCTGGTGCCCAAAGAATGGGTGGCCCTTCACCCCAGAGCTGGGGAGATAGGAAATGAGGAAGACGCTGGGGTCACACAGGTCTGCTAAGGAAAAGCGACTGAGCTTGGGAGAGAGGCATTTTCCCCCCATCACAGGCTGATGGGCTGTTCTCCTACACTTCTAGGTAGCAAGGCAATCATGTGGTTTGCTAGTAACCATGGCAACAAACCCTGTTCCTGAAGGGTGAGGAGAGAAATCCCACAGAAAGAGACCACGGTGCAGCTGACTCTAACTCCTTCTGTTCTTTATCGGTGCTCTGGCAGTCGTTGTTGTTGTTACAGTTATTGAGGGGATGGCAGTAATTTGCTCTCTTCTGAGCTGGAGACATTGGCTTCTTTTGGTCTGCCTTCTGGTCCCTGCCTCCCATATTTTGGAACTGTCTCTAAAGATGGAAGACAAAAATAGCTCTCTTCAAATGAGAGGATGCTAATGCACAGCGTGCATTTAAAGATGGGCTTTCTCATCACAAAATGTCCACCTCCAGTAACTGAAACCTTGTGAGGGTTCCGCTCACTGTCCCTGACCACAGCAAAAGCACTGGAAGCTGATGGGGAGAGCACAGTGCTGCCTGCCAGGGGAAGCCGCAGGGAGAGGTGCTCGGTGTTCTGGAAGACTAAATAGCAGTGAGCGGGGTGCATGCCAACCCAGCTGCTGCGGGCCCTTGCTGCTCCCTGGCTCACAGGCATAGCTGCTGGAGGAAGTAGCTCAGATAGTCTTTGTTGCAAATGAAGCACATACTTACAGTTTAGGACAATACAGATTGCTAAGTGATGCAGCATACAGCAGTCAGACTGCTGCAGGGTAAGGTGGGCACACGCAGCCACTCCCTCGAGCTGCAGTGTCAGCCTGCCTTTGCAGAGACTGGCTGGAGGGGCTGCCTCGTTAGGGGGATGCCATCGTGGACTCAGCTGTTCACTGCCAGGGGAGTGGGGTGGGGTGGGAGAGAGCCCCCTTCCCAGTCTAAGTGGTAGATAGATAGATAGGTGGTAGTAGCATCACCAACTGAGATGGAAAATGTAGGGGGAAAAAACAGATTTGGGAGACATGGTGGCTATTTTCTTTCTGGGACCTTTTGCATCTCTTGTCCCCCTTTATTTTGAGAACAGACCCAAGAAGTGGGGCTGTGACCCAAGCTTGTTGAATTCGCTGTTAGGTCCTTGAATCCATGCCGTAACATGGTTCTCGCCTACCAGACCACAGGCTGTTCAGTGATTTTTTTCCTTGATTCTAGGAACCACCCTGCAATTCTTCCAGTGAAGGAAGGATGAATGGTCCATTAATCTGAACACAGGCTAGACAGAATCAGTCCGTCCCTGTTGCTTGTAACCAAAGCACCTTAATGGAGAGATAAATTCAGCTCTGGACATGCTGGGTTTCAGGCTCATGAGACATAAATGTGATGACCAGCTTGTCCAGGAAATATGAATCAGAAGGTAAGGTCTGGGCTGGAGTTATCAGCATATGAATTGTGATTGAAACAAAGAATGAATCAGACCACTGAGAAAGTGTGGGGGTGAGAACACAAGTAAGCAGCGGGTGGCAACCAGGAGAGCAACAAGTAAAGGCTGAGAGAGGAAGAAACAGGAATTCAAATGTTCAGAGAGAGCCCAGGAGAACCAGGAGAGCATGATTTCATAGAAACCAAGGGAAGAAGAGTTTGAAGAATGAATAACTGAAGATTTCACATACAACCAACCATCAAAGTAAACGAGGGGCTGAACTTTGAACTCCACGAGTAGATGGTGGAGGACCTGTGGGTTAGTGTCCCTCAAAGAAGGTGTAAGAGGAAGCCAGGGTGTGCGTGGGAGGTGAGGAAGAGGAGGCAGTGGCTGTAGGGGAGGTTAAATGGAAGATTAGCTATGAGAAACTAGATCATGCTGTAGAGGAGCCAGGACTTGCCTGACTCAAAGCTCATGCTCCTTGTACTCAAATTCTGGTCTCCTGTGGTCTGTGAGAATGGGGGTTTGACTGGTGAGGAGAACCCCAGCAGAGCAGTCTTTCCAGGTCAGTGGTTTTGCCTGCCGCCAGATGCATCACTGGGGGCGTGGCTAGTTGTGGGAGGGGGTGGGGAGCATTTGGACCATTCATTGGCTGGTGGCTTTCTTGTGCCTGCCTCCTGCTTGACTTTCTTATAGACAGTTCAAAAGCCCGAACATCAAGTGAAGAACAAGAGGAAAAACCTGATTTACTCTTTTGTATTCAAACTAAAAATCCCCTCCCTGCCCACCCCTCACCTCTTAAAAAAATTCAGGAGTAAAAAGTAAACAAAACCTCAAACTATGTCTGAGAGATTAGTACTGGAAGGATAGGAACTAGCCTTGTGAGTGTGTTGCTTCAGGGAAGGCAGGCTTGGTCCACTGTGCTGACTACAACTTCAGAGATATAATTTTTCTTTTGATATGTACTGGCAAATGATGGACGAAATAGAGTTGAACCAATGATATGGTCTGTTAAAAATAATTTTAAGACTCCTCGAAATTATAAAATTTATATATGCTCATTATAGAAATTTTGGAAAATACAGAAAGATCTAAAGTACCCTGCAGTCCCATCACCAGTAGTACCATCTCAGAATATTTCCTTCAAGATTTTTCATCTCATAGGAGGTCCCACGTTGGGTAGCTGTTTTCACGGCACATCCACCAATGTCAGTTGCAAAGCTGATCTCAGGAGTGACTGTACAGCAGGATCCTAACCACAGTGTGTGAGGGAAAGGGAAAGGGACGGTACACTTAGACGCAGGGGAAGAATCCACTTGATGGTCTAATTTTAACATCTATAAGAAAGAAATAGCAACAAGAGGAAGAATGAGTATGCTCCCAAGTTAGACCTGGGAGCAGAAATCCTGACTGTAGTACCAGAACTCTGCATCAGACAGATGTCTGTCACAGGACAGGTGGCCTCACTTTAAGAAACCCACCATCCTTCTCTGCTCCGCTCCTAATTTCTATGCCTGCTGTGTCATTCTTATTTTATTTGTTGTGGCAGGTTAAGTTATTGTTGCCTAGTCTTTACTCCTCCTGCCATGTGACAGAATTCGCCAGTGCATCCTCACCCCACAGTCTTTGGACTTAGCCATGTGACTTACTTTGGCTAATAGAAACCTTACTGGAAGTGATGCGAGCAGGGGCTTTAAATAAGTTTTCATGGCTTGGCTAAGCCTCTTGCACTTCTGCCAGGTGCCCCAAGGTGAATTTGCCTGAATAGCCTCTGGCTCCAGAATGAGGAGACAGTTGGAACAGATCTGAACACAAGTGGCAGCTTGGAGTCAAGCTTGGTTCCAGCCACCCAGGAGAATCACAGACAACCTGCACACCTGTAAGCGATAAATAAGTGTTTATTGTTGTAAGGCACTGAGATTATGAGAGTGCTTGTTACATGGCACTTTAATAGCAGACACCTGACTACTGCAATTGCTCAGATGTGAAACTTCAGTCATCTTTGATGTCTGCATTTGCTTTATCTGGAGGTAGTCCTTGTCAAGTCCTCTAAAGTTCCTTCAAATCATCTTCCATACCTGTTTCCTGATTCCCATCCCACTGCTGTCGTTTCCATCACTTCATATTTGGGTTCCTGCAGCGACTTCCTTAATGAACTACTACTTCTTCCCCGTCCGATCTGCCTTGCACAGAAGCGTGAGGTTCGGCTGCCTAGTGAAACCTCTGCACAACATGGGACCTCCTATGAGATGAAAAATCTTGAAGGAAATATTCCAAGATGGTACTACTGGTGATGGGACTGCAGGGTACTTTAGATCTTTCTGTATTTTCATAACCAGCTTTAGCCTAGAGTTCTGGTACAATTCTCTCTCCTGCTTTCCATAGCCCCTGCCTTTTATCCTTGTAGGATGGCCCTAGTGATTATGGGTCATTTTACTTTAGTTCTTCTCAAATCATTTTTTAGAAGTAACAGATATAAACTTCTCCTCACATCAAGGTCAAATTTCTCTTCCTGATCTTTCAAGCCCTTCTATATTGTGTCCTCAAAGTAATCCATTAATTAACACACACTAATAACAACAACAATGATATTTATTCGACACTTATTGAATTGCTTGTTATGTGCCAGACATCACTTCAAGTGTTTTATACATTTTATAGATTAGGATTAGGCTCAACCATGAGTGGTAACGGCCCCAAATAACAGTGGCTTAAATGAGATATTTATTTTTCTCTTATGTAAAAGTATAAAAGTAGGTAGTGAAGGACTGATATGGCAGTTTTGCTCATGAAGGCTTCAGGGACACAGGCAGCTTCCAGCTCACAGTTCTACTACCCTTAGGGTGTTGCCCTCACCCTTATGTCCAAAATGACAGCTAGATACCAGACATCATATCCGCATTCCAGGCAGAAGTCTGGAAGAAGGAACAAAGAAGAAAAAAAGGAGTAAAGAGTATATGCCAACTGACCTTTTCTGGTAGTGACTTAATAGCATCTACTTATATCACATTGGCCAGACATAGTTGTACAGCCCATACGTAGCTGCAAGGGAGCCTGGGAATTGTCATGTTTATTTTGAGAGGCTATGTGATTAGCTAAAAATTGGTAGTCATTACTATGGAAAAAGAGAACAAGGGTATTGTAGGGGGTAACTAGTAGCCTTTGCTGCAGATATATTCATTCACTTAATCCTCAAGACAATCTTCTGAGAAAGATACTATTCTTATGCTCATTGTACAGATGGGGAGACTGAGGCATAGAAAGGATTACTACCTTGGCCAAGGTCACACAAGTTGAACTCAGACAACCTGCCTCCAAAGCCTGTGCTTTTCAAGCCCCTGCCACTCAACTTCCATGGGAGTGAGTCAGGTGCTCTTGAAGGCTAGAATTGCCTTATGTGTCCCCCAGCTAAGTTCTCTCCCGTCCCCTCCAACTCCCTTCAGGCTCTGCTGGAAACTGCTGTGACACCATTGTCTTAGCTTACTTGCCCGAGAGGCAGAGACAGTCTGTGCAGCATCAGAGTGTGAACTCCCTCTAAGGAGTACAACGTAGTGGTTAAGAGCTTGGGCTGCAGAGTCCAACAGAATGAGGTTTGAATTCTCTGTGACCTTGTACCAGTCACCTAACCTCTCTAAGCACAGTTCCCTTGTCTATAAAGTGAGAGCTCTGAGGGGACCTCCCTCATAGGACCAAGACCTGAGGCCAGAGTGTGACACACAGCAAGTGCTCTATACAAAGAAGCTCCCGTGACTGTGACATTCCAATGCTACCATCTTCCAAACAAAAGTGCATTAGATACACAGGGGAGAGAGCCCTTTCCACTTATGCCTCCCTCTCTTCTCCCGGGGATCTGCAAGGGCTGCTTGAGAAGAGCATTTCTCTACGGCTCTGACCCTTGAGACGTGGCCCTAACAGCCATTAGAAGCCATAAACTTTGACTCTCTCGGTTTGGAATACAAACTGGCCACCCGTGGACTCTTACTGGGGGGCAAGTCTATGATTTAATAGATACAAAATACTGTTCTTGGACAGAACACAAAGCAACCATGGTATCTACCAAAGGAATGATTTTTATTGTGACACAAAACATTTGCTATCAGAGCACACGTAAATCCAGAGAACAGTTGTGTTTTCAAAACAAGCAGATGAAATACCTTTGGTGAACTGAAGGCAGGCAGGGTAAAACAGGCCACATGATGTTAAACTTCGGCGATACTTTTACTGAATTTAAATAGATGTGAAAATCAGGACAAAGTGAGAAAACACTTGTTCAGGAACAACGTGCCTTCTCAGGAGCAGAGCCCATCATGATATTTGTTGTTTTACTCAGAAAGCCTGGGTTCTATTTGCTGGGGTTGGGAAGATGCATGAACGCCCACACCTGACCACAGGAGAGAGCGAGCCTCCTGGCGCCCAGCTTTCTGCCTCTCTAAGTCGGCCAAGCTACTGTGCTCCCAGGATCTGCCTTTCCCTGCCCACAGGTACCTTCTGAGACACCAGTAGGCGGAGTTTCACCCCCACACACCCTCCGGGGCCGGCGCGCATGGATAACCAAGCTCGTTCATCTTCTCTTACATCTGTTCCTTCCAGTCCCGGCTTGCTGCTCCCACCCTTTCTGCCTCACACTGGGGCTCGTGCTGTAGTTTCCTGGCAGCGTACAGTCTGCCGTGCTCCTCTCCTCTGCACTGCACCTCCAATCGCACAGCTGACAGCCTTAAAGGCTGACCTTTTATCCACCCTGCCTCTGAGTGTAAATTATTCTTCCCGTTTTAAAAACCATTTTCAGAGGTAGAGGATTTTAACTCTCAAGACAGCCCATTCCTTCTTTAGGAGTTTTAATTATTTTTTTCTGCTGAATCTAAGCCTGTGTTTGCGATAACTTCCACTTCATTGAGATATCATTAATTAATCATCTCCCTTTTACAGTTTTTCTTCTCACGTGTAATTCTCCTTCTTCTCTTTGTGGTACACTATTAATTGTCTTCTCAATATCAGTTTTCTCCTTCAAATAGGTTCAGCTGGGTATGGGGTTACCAGTGAAAGACTACATTTCCCAGATCCCCTTTCACCTGAGTGTAGCCATGTGACTAAGTGCAGGCCAATGTGATATAAATAGAAACAATGTAAGCCACTTCCTGGGGATGTCCTTAAAATGACTGAGTGGTACATCTCGGTGGCTATGTCCCTTCCCTCTGCCTGAGCATGGTGAGGACAGGAGCAGTCACCTTGAACATGCGATTGGAAGGCTTGTATTGAAGTCAGGACAACAGCTTGGACAGCGTGCCTACCTTAACTGTTGAGAGAGAAATGAATAGCCTAGCGATAAAGCCTCTGTGATTTGGACTCCCTTTGTTACAGCAGCTTAGCCTGTACCTTAATTCTCTCATCTCCACTTGTGACAATCCCGCTCATTCAGGAAGGCTTCACCTAGCCAGGAGTGTGTCTCATCGTTCTTTGAATCTGTAAAGCCCTTTGCCTTAGCTCTTGTGTTTGGCCTCTATTCTACCTTGTGCTACATTGATCTGTGTGTGAGTGTTACTTGCTCTTTGCAGCTCAAAGAGGAGAGGGGTTAAATTGTAGTCATTGCTCTACATTACACTAAGCCTCGTACTGCTTTGTACATGACTGGTTCTCAGTAAATGGGCTGAATGAGTGAATATTCTCCATTGTCTGTATATACAATGAACTATAACAAAAGAAGCAGCTAGTAGTATGTGGTTAAATAATGTATCCAAAGACTACTAGATAAGAGGTCATTGGCAAGCTAGAGAATGAGGTGCCTGCCAATCTGACAAGCTACTGGTCTTTCTCCTGTTCGATATCTGCATCAACTTTAATGAAACAGTCAATATGCACATTATACCTGTGGATCACTGCACAGCCAATAGACTAGATAAGAGAATCAAGAATCAAAAAGGCCTGTATAGTCGAGGAAAATGGAAGCAGATGCAGTTCCAAATATCAGTTCAAAGTGGGCTAAGGGAAAGAATGAAGAGAAGTAGCTTAACTAAAGATTGTATTTTTAAAAGGCTTAAGGGTGTTATTTGACTGGAAACCCAGTATAAATCAAGAGTATGATGTGAAGACCAAAACACTTCTGTGCAATTCTGGGTTAACACGTTTATTCAACAACTACTTACTGAGTGCCTCCTAAGTGATGGATACTGTGTGGCCCTCACCTTCAAGGAGCTTACGAAAACATGACATGTATTCCACCTATAGCACAAGGTAAAAGCTTTTGGTGCCGCAAAAACAAAGAGTTTAGTTTGCGTGTGGGCTCGTGAGGACCATGGGATGATCTGGTAGGAGTGTTTAGTACCAACACGCAGTGGGTTCTGAGTGCCAGGCTAAGGAGACTGGGGTTTATGTGAAAGTAGAGGCAACGGAAAGATTTTGCAAGAAAAAGAAGATCAGTGTTTTAGGAAGGTTTCTTTGGAAGCAGTCTTTTGGGCAGACTGCAGTGGGGAGATAAGAGCACCTTAGAATCAGAGGTAGCTTTCTAGAGATTGTCCTGTTCAACATCATTTGTAAGTGGAAAAACTGAGGCAGAACATATCAATCACATACCTAAAGCCGCAGAGCTGGCAGACAAGCCCAGCTGAGCCAGGACCCAGGACTGGTGGCTTCTTTGCCCAGGCGGGTCGGGGGAGACAACCCAAAGCAAAGAGACCTTGTATAGTTATTGGAGATTAGGGAAGCATTTCTGGGGAGACACGAGACAAGGAAAACAGCTAAGGGACTATTTCCATGGTCAAGGTGAAAAATCCTGAATAGTAGAAGTAGGAAGAGGGTGAGCTGTGAGGGAATTGCTTGGAGGCTGGGGGTTGGGAGGGGAGGAGGGAAGGCAAAGGGACTGAATTTTTAGGGCTGGGAGACAGGAAGGACAGCAGTGGGATTACTGGACCCTAGGAACACAAGAATGAGGAACAAACTGCAGGAGTCCCAGTTGGGGTGGGTCCCATTTTAATGAAAGGGGCACTGAAGACTGGAAAGTGTCAGTGGAATGTGTCCAGAAGAGGGCAAGTAGAAAGCACCTCACAGGGGGGAGTGATGGAATGGCTTAGTCCGGAGAAGCCTAACTAGATCGCAAAGAGTGGAGCTGAGCAGATTTAGGGAGAGATACGGTCACTGGCTTTACATCCGTGGATTGCTCTTCCCGAGTGTTTGTGAAATTGCCTCCTAATTAGCATGGCACCAATGGAAAGTCCTGCTGAGTGGCGCCACTGCCGGCTGTGGAAAGGGTGTGGGACAGATAATTTGGGGCAAATCATCACTCTGTGAAGCAATGTATCAACAGAAGGAACAAAGGCTTGGGAATCTCAGACCTGGGTTCTAGGCTCAGATGCAAATTGTGTGACCTTTGCCAAGTTGCCGCACCTCTCTGTGCCTGGGAGTTTCCCCAAGTCCAAAATAAAGAGGCTTAAATTAAATGACTTCAAAGATCCAGTGTAGATATAAATTTCTTGGTATTGAAATGGTGGCTTATGCTTATAAAATAAACAGGTAGAAGTGTTAGGGTTGTCTTACTTGAACTTTGGTGCTGAGCCTGTACTAAGATTGGTGATGGAGTATGAACAGCCAGCCTGCTTCTGTTGCATTGGATGATGGCCTGTAATGATGGAGCAGAGCTGACATGGTCACAAAGCACTTTTCTCCAGGAGTAGGAGTAGCAAATAGTCCCAGTTAGCTGACATCACTAATTTTTAAAGAAAACCATATGAGCAAAAGAGAACCAAGGAAGAATGTGGGAGCTATGAGCCAGCCACTGAATTTCAGCTGCATTAAGTTCACATTATAAATGACACAGCTTCAGAGTTTCTTAGATTTTATACAACCTGTGATTTTTCTTTAAAAAACCTCATCCAGATTCCTTCTCATACATGTTAAAAATACTAAAGCAACTTTATTTATTTTTTTTAAAAGAAGATTTTATTTATTCACTTTTAGAGAGGGGGGAAGGGAGGGAGAGAAACATCAATGTGCAAGAGACACATTAATTGGTTGTCTCTCACACATCCTCAATTGGGGACTTGGCCCACAACCCAGGAGTGTGCCCTGACTGGGAATCGAACCCATGACCTTTTGTTGAGCAGGCCAGCACTCGATCGACTGAGCCACACCAGCCAGGGCCTAGAGTATCTTTAAAAAAGTGATTGTGCTCTTAGCAATTTTTAATATAGAATCCATTTTCTAGGAGTCTTATAAATTGAACACTACTTTTTGTGAAAACTAGCTTCTTCTTACAAAAAATAGCCCTTATTACTTTTGTGGGATTTTTTTCCCTTTTCAAATTGTTTTGTGATGGATAACGTTGCCTTGAAACACTCAGCATTTCCATTAGAAATGAAATATTCAGAAGGCTTCTCGGTAAGCAATATTTATATATAGTTTCTTTAATCTTAAGTACCTAATGTTGAAATAGCAGAAATGAGAGATTGTTTTCCTTTACAGCCGTAGAGTCAAAGGGGTATTACCAATCTGCAGGTAGAAAACTAAAACATAAGATCTAGAGATTATGTAAGAAAGATCTGCACTTGCCATCCTTACCTCAAAGCAAAAGCCCCAGAGGCAGAAAAGAATTTCAAAGCCTGACTTAGAAGATTATGAGAAATAATTCTATCAAATCAAAGTTTAGGACTGTGGCAAAAGGAACATTTAGCTCATCGTTAAAAATAGATGTTCATTCTCTTTTAACTATCGACAGTTCTTTAACATCTTACATGAGCAATGCAAGGAGAGATGGGACCCAGTTCTAAGTTCATTCTCGGTCACTTAACCCTTCCTAGCCTCAGTTTTTCACCACCAGACTGGGGGGTAATATTATTTATTTACTTCTAGGGTATGAGGCCGACATGGGACTACACATGTGAAATGCTTTGCAGATCATACAAAAACACATCAAAGAGGGTCTTCCCATTGTGGGCGGAGTCTGTCTGTCCTGCTAACACCAACGACCTGGGGAGGCCTAGGGGCTACTGTCTAATCACACACACTGTCGGCATCAGAACTGCAGGCGGCATTGCAATCGCATCTCTCGGGGAAAGACTGCTCTGCAGATTGCTACTGGGACACGGTGCCGTTCCTTGGCACAAACCTCCCACTTAAACTAATTAAGCTCCACACAGGTAGGAAGAATATGCAGTTTTAGGTCTGCCATGTGGACCTAAAGGACAGAACTGTCTCTGGCTTTTTTTTGGCAACAGAAAGCAGCATTTTCTTTGTTTAAAAAAGAAAAGTAGGGGGAGGGGAGTGGATGTGGATTTCTTCAAATGCTTGGGAACATTGTTTTAAACAGCTGGGAGAAATAAAAGAGAGGAGCACTAAGGAAAGAAGGTGCTAAACCTAAAGGTGTAAGCAAAACACCCAGGAATTGATTGAAAACGCTTTGGTGGCAAGTGAGGCATGTAATGGCAAGAAAGCAGACTGTGCGCATGTGGAAAGCAGGGTTATCCTTTTGATTAGTATGCCAGCTAGGAGAATCTTCTCCCTCCAGGTTCTGACCTTTTCTTCCAGCTCCGAATCTTTGTGGTTTTGGCGATGTCCTAACGAGGCTGCGGGCCGGCTCTGATTGGAGGGCTGGTTGGGAGCTGCTGACCTCAAGGCCGCCTCACACACTGGGGCCCAGAGTCCCTTGGAGGAGTGGCCAGCACAGATGGTCGTGGCCTGTTCCCTCCAGCCAGCCAGATGCCCTCTAAAGGAGAACCAAGGAGGGTGCAAGCCTTTGATAAGGACTTAAGATACCTTCAGCCTGATGTCCTTGTAAGAAATAACGATTCCTTTCTCTCTGACCTGCCCACTTCCCCTTCTGAAATGTGTTATTTTGCAGGAGTATGCTGAAGAGACTACTTGTTTTTCCCTTTGTCTGTTCTCTTTCTTTCTTAATGGAATCTATTTTTACTGGTTGACCAAAATAAAGACATTTCCCAGCCTTCCTTGTGGCTGGTGTGTGTGTGTGTGCACATGCGCTAAGCACTTGGGTGCAGCTTCTGGGGAGAGGCCATGCCCTGCCTTTCTCCTGCCTGCACGTGGCTGCAGTGAGCAGTCTGGACCATGCAGGTGAGGGCCATCCTCTAGGGATGACAAAGCAGTAAGACAAGTGGAGCCTGAGTCCCTGACACCATGCAGACATCGCACTGGTCCTAGGAGGCAGAACTGCAGACTGTTAGGTAAGAGGGAGATAACCTCCATGGTGTTTCAGCCGTAGGCCTCTGTTACATGCAGTGGAACCAACAGTCAACAAGTGCACCTTCTTGACCCAATTTTACCTTCTTACTCTGATTTATATGTAAGAATAAATTTAACTTTGTCTGTATTCGGGGTAAAGACATTTGTAAAGGTCTCAGCAGTTCTTTGGTAAATCTGGTTTTTCTCCAAAAAATATTCCAGAAAATTCATGATTGGAAAACTGGGTTGAGTAAGGGATAAAAATGGGATTTTCCCACAGGGTATTTTTTGGGAAGCTAACATCTTCAGGCATGTCTCCAGAAAGCACTTTGAGTCTGTCTGGTTAATTAGGAGCTGGTGAGCTTGTGCAGGGACGGAGAACGTGGATACACTCTGGGTGACCGCAGCCGGGGCCTTGGACAGGGGAACAAAACCCAGTTCAGCTCTTGCAAGAATGATTCTCTGCTGTCTGGAGAAGAGCTGAGCACAAGTGAGTCGCCAAAGGTAAAGCTGAAAAACAACAGCTGAGCCTGGACTAAGAGACGGATAAGCCAAAGCCAAGTGCGTGATAGATGGTTTTACAGTGTTTGGGGAGAGGGAGAGGCTTTGGAAAACAGTAATGCGGAGGAGCCTGTGTTGAGCTATTCCACCCCTACCCCATACATATATGTGTATTCCTGGGCTGAAGTATAGTATCACTTTGGACAGTATTCTTTTATTTTTTTTTAAAGATTTTATTTATTTTTAGAGAGGGGAAGGGAGAAAGAGAAGGAAAGAAACAATGTGTGGTTGCCTCTTGCGCGCCCCCCTACTGGGGATCTGGCCTGCAACCCAGGCATGTGCCCTAGACTAGGAATCAAACCGGTGACCCTTTGGTTCGCAGGCCGGCGCTCAATCCACTGAGCCACACCAGCCAGGGCTGGACAATATTCTTTACATTAAAATTCACTCCTATAATAAAGAGGTTCGCAACTATAGCTTTCAAAGAATCTTAGAACTAGAAAGAGGACTAGACATCCCTGTGGATGGAAACTCAGACTAGGCAGTAACTCTGTTTGCATTTCTCCATCACAGACTGTGAGGCTATTCTGTGTGATTTCAATCCACACAGATGTAGGGGTGACCCCCATCACCAGTACCCCCTGATCTACCCAAATAGGAATGGTCTACCCTTCCTTCAGATTCCTTCTTAAAGTCTCAAAAATTGTCTTTTTAATTGGCATTCTATAATTTTCCCAGGACACAGGTTCAAACTTACTGGCTTGTACTGTCCACAGCTGGTTGGTATTTCCTTTGTTCCTGTCCTTTGGCCACACCTGTGTTTCATAAGCTGTAAGAACTCAGGGCTATTCAGTTATATCTACCCTGAAAATGAGTGTTTAGGGCCTGGAGGCATAAACATACTTTGTACAGCTACCTTTATAGAGTGTTCTCTAGAACCACGTTTGCCTCACCCATTCTAATTTCGAGAGCACTATTTTTGATGGAGAATAAATGGCATTTTTTTTTTTAATTTGGAAAGAAATAGGTAGCACGTGGAATGGAACCTTTAAAAAAGTACGATACTTTCCTGTTTAAACAGTAGAGGCTCTCCACCCTGGCTGTGCCTCAGAGCAATTTAGCTTAAAACAAAAGAGAAGAAAACCAAACCATGCCTGGGCCCTGCCCCAGAGATCCTGATCTAATTGGTCTGGCTGGGTGGCGACTGAGCATCTGTATTTTTCTGTGTAGATTTGAGACTCACTGAAGATGTAACCATGAGAAAGGCATACCATTTTTAAGGCCCATCCCACAGGAAACCTTGCCTGTTGTCCTATAAATGAGGTTGCAGCTTTGGTAGATGAAAAGGAATTTTTAGGCTGTGAGCCCTGTTCAGTATTCTGATGCCCACAGCCTTAGCCAAGAGCACGCACAACCTCGTAACGCACGTGGAACTATACCTTGAGCACAGTTTAGTGTGCTCAGAGTACAGCTTTTCAGGGCTGGGTGCGAACAGGTGAGAACCTGACACGCCAGCGCAACCTTTGAGTTCAAGTCTGTGCTTGACCAGCAGATCGGAAAGCAAATGCCTGGCTCTGGACCAAAGAAACATGCTGGCAAAGCCATGTTTTCTGGACTGTCTCCGTCATTTCTACGGTCTTCCTTTACCAACCCCTCCCCAAAGCAGTATTCTGCTAGTTCTTGTCAGCTGTTGTCTTGAATGACCCTCCTCCCTTAACCCCTGCTTTCTGTTAAGTACTGACCAGCCCTAGCTGGAAGGCCTCAGTGGACCAGCGTAGGCCTTCCTGCTGGTTGCCATAGTGGGTGTTATTTCGGGCACCCTGCTGGCACCTCACCTACACTAGAGCTCCATCATGTCACAGGGCCTCTGAGGTACCTTCTTTCTCATGTCAATCATGTGACTACATGACAGAACTGCCTTTTTTAGGGCTTCAGCTCTTTCCCCAGAGTCTCTTTTAGTCTCTGGTTATGAAATCCTGCCTGTGGTTTTCTGAACGTTTTGTGTTACATTTCACGAGAGGGGAAGACTCCTCAAGCTGGGCTCCGTCTGGCCCTGGGGAGCCCCCTGTGAACCCAGGCTCTTTTCAGAGAGTGGGGAAGGGAGAGAGAGAAAAACATCAATTAGTAAGGGTGCCTCTCAGAGGCCCCCAACTGGGGACCTGCAACCCAGGCATGCACCCCAGCTGGGAATTGAACTGGCAACCCCTCGGTCTGCAGGCCAGTGCTCAGCCCACTGAGCCACGTGAGCCGGGGCTCCTGTTTGAGCTTTCACACCATATTTTCTGCATGAACCTGAACTCTAGGCTGTGAGCCCTGTTGAGCATTCATTTTTCCAATGCTACATCTTTCATTCTTGCTGACAGGTCCATCTAGATAGTCGATCCTCATTTTTCATTCGCCTTCTCAGAGGAGAAACTGTGAACATGCTGGAAACTTGCCCAGTTCACTCTTAGCAGAGTGAACATTCTAGCAAAGGCTCAGAGAACTGAAAAACATTTTTACTGTTACTGCATCTTGAACTGAGGTTAGGAACTGAGGTTAGGAAACCACGGCCTACAGAGGCTGAGAATGGCCTGCAGCCTTTTAGGTTTCGTCCCGCCCCCAGGTGGACCTCTCCTGCTTCTTTTCCATTCTCCATCACGCTTTCTCAGCCAGGTTTCTGGCTGCCTGGGTACTTTTGTGACTTTTGTGCACGTACTACTCATACACCGTCCCTTGCATCCGAGCATCCATATTCGGGGGTATCTGGGAAACACTGCTTTCTTTCAGGTGTTCACATCTCCAGTCCCCTTGGCTGAACGCCGACCTCAGTGACAGCGGGCACTCAGATACCACAGTTTCAACATCGCGTTGATGAGATACCCTAGGAACGTACTGTTATTTCGTCTAAGTCTTAGAACCCGTCCACCACGTGGGCAAGAGAGGACTCACCTTTTCCCATTTCACCGTGCAAATTCAGGGAACCTCCACCTGCTCTAAGTCTACGTCACTCATGTTTTCTTATGAATACCAAGGGTTAGTGTCACCGGAGCCATTTTCCCACCCTCTCACTTCCCGCTTAAAGCCTTCTTGGTGACCTTACTGAATCTCTGACGGGCACATTTCCCCTGGTCTTCACAGGGTGAGGCCTGGCCCTCGCTCACAGTCTGTCATTCTGGCAAGACAGTTGTTCCCCAGGTCACTACTTTACCAGTTGGGTTGGGAAACCCTTACAGAGAAAAATGGCAGATGATTTTGGCTCATGCCTTTCTGTGCTGCTGACCCCGCAGAGGTGCATTCTGCCCCATAGCCAGGAAGCCTCGAGTGACAGCGTGGGACGCTGCTGGACCCAGTGAAGTCCTTGTTACTGGCTTCAGGGTGGGTCTCAGTGTTTCCAAGGTCCAGGTGCTGCCCTGTCCTTCCTGTGGCAGCTGCTCAGAGGTGGGCCCTGTTGGCTTGTCACTCAGCATTCTCAGAGGAACTCTGCATTCATTCCCCCAGAGCTAAGTCAGAGACAGCCGAGGGACACTGCTTAGGACCAACTTCCGAGGGCTCCATCTGCTGACAGAAACCTGTCCCTCAGAGCCCGTCACTCTGACCAGCCTGATCCAGTGGGAGTCCCTGCTGACCCAGGCCCTCTTCACCCAGTGGGTGGGGACAGCTTTTGTAATGAAGATGGTTAGTCTCAATGGTCTTTTTTACAATTTCTATCTTAAAACAAATAAATCAGGTAAGTGAAAATTTAAGATGCCTGGGACCCCACATCCTCCAGTGATTAACCCATCTCTCAGTCCCCTTTTTCAATGAGACTCTTGAAACAGGGGGTCTACTCATCCTGTTTCTACTGTCTCATCTCCCGTTCCTTCTTGAACCCACAAATGTGGCTTTGTCCTTACCCCTCACTCTAAAATAATCGCGTTCAGATCGCCAACATGCCCTCGCTGTTGTTGAGACTTCTCCAGCTTTGTCTCACTGGCCCCTCCCTGAAGTACTCTCGATTCAGGGCTGCTTGGTCCCCTCCTCCCGGGTTCTTCCCCCCTCCCTCAACTCCTGAATGTTGGGGTTACTCCGGGCTTGGGCCCAGACCCTCTTCTCTTTTCTAAGTGATCTCATCCAATCCTATAGCTTGAAAGACCTTCCACATGTTGGCAACTTCAGAATTTATGTCTCCAGCCCACCCTCTCCCCCAGAATCATATATGCACTGGGACATAACTGCTTCCAGTGCAATGTACTTGACATTGCCAGGTGGCTGGTGGGCACGCCACACACGTCCAGAACCGAGTTCCTACTCCCCAGTCGGTTTCTTCTCCCTTCCCAGCATGTGGCATCTCTCCCCAACCAGCTCAGCCACGAACCTGAGGCCGCCAGCAGGTCCAGTTGGTCCTGCCTGTCAGTATCTCTTAAATCAGTCCCCTTCTCTGCTGGCACCACCCAAGTCCAAGTCTCTACTGTCCTTCCCCTGGAATGCTGTCATAATTTGCACCAGTCCATCTCCCGTCACCACACTTCCAAATGGTCCTCAACACCGCAGAGAGGGCGCTCTTGACAAAACACAAATTGGATTCCTTCACTCCCCTGCACAGAACACCTTCTATTCAGAATCAAGTCTGAAGGCCTCACAGTAGCTGGCAAAGCCTTGTCTTCTCTGGCTCCTGCTCGACTCTAAACCTCATCCCAGGTCGCCCCATCCCTGGAATGTTCCCTCTACTCCAGCATATGGTCCCTCTTTCCATTCCTACAACAGGCGAACCTCTTCCCTGCCTCAGGGCCTCTACTTGCTATTTCTTGGCCCGCAAGGTGCAGGTTACCCGGCCCCCAGAGAGGAATCTGATGACCCCCCTATCCACAGGGGGGCACTGGCACCCTCCTCCCTGCCTGCCCAACAGACTACCAAGTGCATGAGGGGAGGGGCCCTTCTATCATGCTCAGGGTCGCACCTTTAGTGCCTGACACACAGGTGATCAATACCGAACAAAGATCTACATGTGGGTCCTTTAGACTACAGCATTCTTCCTTTTTTTAAAGATTACATTTATTCATTTTTAGAGGGGGGGAGGGAGAAAGAGAGGGAGAGAAACATCCACGTGCCAGAGAAACGTTGACCAGTTGCCTCTCACACACCCCCAACCAGCCACCTGGTCCAAAACACAGGCATGTGCCCTGACAGGGAATCGAATCAGGGACCTTTCAGTTGCAGGTGACGTCCAATCCACTGAGCCGCACCAGTAAGGGCATGTCTATAGGATTCTTAAGGCCTACCTTCCTATGCTACATCTTCCCATTCCTCACCCAAAAGGGATGCATTTAGGCTCTGCAATGCCCATGAAGTGTGCAGTTCAAATCTCCTTTAAGACAACCAGCTGTGGGAAGCCTAGCTGACTGACAGCCCCGGCTGTGCCCCCTTCAGTTCCACCAGTCTGTGTTGAGGCCAAGCGCTCCACCCCACTGGAACCCCGCCCCCAGCCACGGACAGCCTGGCAGGGGCAGGGCTGGCCCGTTCCCTGCCCTGCACAGAATCCTTCTCCTGGGCGACTTTGGCTCAGGGCACCCCACAGGCCTGGCAGCTTTCTCGGAGCTGCACTGCTATCTGAGGCTTTTTCTACTTGTCTTCTTTCCTTCAGAGTGAGAATTACACTGCGGTCTGAAGGCTTTCCCACCCTATCCTGACATTCTCCCGTTTTTTTTTTCGTTCAAAGGTGGTTTCCCTCATCTGTTAAACTAACAGCTTCCCAGGGGCCCCTCTAGAACTTTGAAATATTGATACTATAAACCATGGTGCAGAAAAACAAACTCTCTTATTTGAGGCTATGTATAACACCATCTGTTCACTTCCCATACCTCTTCCAGGCATGACCTTCAACGGGAAAGAGAGTAAAGCATACCGCCTGTGCTGGAGCCTTTGCCTTACCACCCGGGGCTCCAGATCACTAGAGATACAACCCAGACTCCATGCAACATCTGTTCCTACAGGAGTTGGCAGGATGGGTGACCACTGGCAGACATGGTCAGTTCAGGCACAGCTCAGGCCTGTGGCTCCAGGAAGGTGGTTTTAAATACATACTCAGGCACCTATAAATCCCTCAGTAGACAGCCACCAACTACTGCCACTTGTTTCTTACTAGTGACATAATCACTGTAGCTGCTGGTCACTAGAACGTTTCATTAATTTTGTACGGAACAAACTCTGCTCCCTTCGTAAGATTACATAACTTGAATGTGTGGCATTTTCTTGCCTTTTCTGTTTGCAAACCTGCTCTGTGTGAGCCCCATGAACACCCAAAGTGTTCATCTGGGCTGTTGTTTCATCCCATAAAGTACCCAGTAATTATCTGTTAAGCAAATGCTCCTACAGGTGCTTCTGCGCTATCTCACTGAAGCCTGGGAAATACGCACTATCTTCCTTTCACTGAAACTCAGAAGGATCAGGTGACTTTCCCCAAGTCACCTGGCACAATCCAACAATACAGACACCAAATATTCAAGCAGCTTATCTGCCAGGGCCAGAAAATTAGGTTCTTTTTTGGTCATTTTTGTCCGGTTCACATTTATTGAATACTGTGCTCTAAGCACTCAATGCTTTGATCACATTGAAGAGGTCATTAACTCTTATCATCATCCCTCCTTTACCCATGATGAAACTGACGGTTGCTAGGTTGGGACACACCTAACGTCACACAGGTAAGAGGCAGGGCTGAAATTCGAACACAGGTGAGCTCCGAGTCCATGCTCTAAATTCTTACACCGTACCGCTTAATCCCAGAGGACAAGAAACAATTATCCCCCGCACCCCCACAACCAGAATTTAAACGCTGCTGTCTTTGGAAGACTAACAGAAGGTCAACAGAACAGCTGGCAGAAGCGAAACGGCAGAGGGCAGAATTACATTCTACGTCTCCTTTAAAGAACACTGCACTTCCGGTAGTGCTTGCAAACCCACCTATGTGCAGAGGGCTGACTGAAGTCATACAGTTTCCCAGTGAGAGGCCGGTGGGTGCCCCGGAGTCCTGCATTGCTCGAGGGTCACCTGTACAGGGATCTCGGCGTTAAAACATCGACAGTAATCCTGTCATTGACAGCCTTCTGCTGACACTGACGGCAAACGACTTAAGGTACCCACTTCAAGGTCCAAAGATAAAAGAGGACAAACAACAGGGGCAGTGTCCTCTCAGGCTGCAACGAGAGAAAATTTGGGCACGTGAGAAAGACAAAAGGCAGGCAGGGTAAAGCAGAAGCATTAAGAGACTGAAGTAAGCATGTGAACTTCTCCCTGCGGTGTGGCGTTCCCGGCAGTTTTGCATTTGACTGTTTAAATCGCACATCACACTCCTGTGTTCAGTATTACAAATACACTCACCAAACATTGGCTTTTGCATTAATCATTCAGCTGTTGACACAGACAGGGATGAACATTCAAAACATATCGTTTAACAACCAGCAGGTCATGGGTACATCAGACTAGATCCTGGGCCGTGTGCTGGTGCAGGTACAACAGACCCAACTCTGCCGGCTGTCACCCCCTTAGTTGCTGGGTTACTCAGAGGTTGGTGGGGGCAGTGGGACATGGTGGCTGAGGCAGTGGACACAAAACTTGCTTAAAGGAAGAGCATCACAACGCAAACCAAACGTGGCAGACGGAGAAACCCAGCAAAGCCTGCCTGTGGAACTTCCTTCTGTGTCCCGCTGCTTCTGGGGAGCCCAGCAGGGATTTCTTAATCACACCATCGCTCTTTCTACCAGACAACTGCCTAAACTTCCCTGAGAAATCCCAGCTCCCTACCTCCCTTCTCCTTAGTCCAGAGAGGATAAACCTCAGCTGGCTCAGCGCATTCTTGGGTCTGTATTCTTATGGCACTCCAACATGTGCCTTGTAATACCTTTTGGACGTTTTCTCGTGTTAATCTGTCTCTGTTAACCGGATTATTTGCCAGGCCAGAAGAACTTCGAAAGGTAGAAGGAAAAATTGTTTTTGCACCACCCGTAGTGCATTAAAACTATTTTCTCTGAAACTCAAACTTTTCCTTTCAATGTCTTTCCCCAGGACTCTGACAGTAATCACAACAATCCTACAGCAGGCAAATTCACTTCCCCCTCAGGCCTGCAATTAGACTTTCAAGACCTAGACAAGAAAGTGTGAGCAGACTTCACTTTCTATGATCGCGCAATCAATCGTTTTCGTGGAAATGGAGCGGGAAAGTTGAGCCGTGACCAGGCTCCAGGCCTCCCTCACTCAGAAAGCTTCTGCATATGCCATGGGCTGTGGCACCCCCTAAACAGCAGGCCCCGGGGGAGGAGGGGAAGGCTGGGTGGAGGTGGGCCAAGGTGGGGAAAATGAGGGACATCTGCAATAGTGTCGATAATTAAAAAAAACAACGAACCCTTAATGAGAAAGAATAAAATGGGTTTTTTCCTCTACAAAAAGAAAAAGTAGCAGGCTCTCCTATTAGGGCCTTTCACACACCAGCCAGTTAAAATCTGGTTGCACACTGAGTTACTTTAAAGAACAGAGGCCCGGGTGAGTTCAGGAGCAGTCTCCGTCAGTAGGTTGACTACTGGTCATATAGGAATTTTCCCCTCTAGACAATGCAAACGATCATTGATAAATAGTAACATTTTGGCCCTGGCTGGTCTGACTCAGTGGTTTGAGCGCCGGACTGCGGGACTGCGAACCAACGGCTGTGAATTTGGTTCTGGCCAGGGATCAGGCTTGGGTTGCGGGCCAGGTCCCCAGCTGGGCGGCGTGTGAGAAGCAGCCCGTTGGATGTACCTCTTGCACACTGATGTTTCTCTCCCTCTTTCTCTTTCCCTTTAAAAGTAAATAAATAAAATCTTTAAAAAAATAAAAATAGAAACATTTTGAATTTAAAAACCCAAACCCAAACTAATCAACCCATCAGTCAACACACTAATCCAAACCAAAAGGAAAACCAATTTCACAACATGAATGGAAAAGTAAGGGAGTAACACTTTCTACGTCTGTATGGCCTGAATTGTTAACCACAAAGTACGAATTAGTTTTATAATTGTTTATAAATCAGTTATAATTGAAAGCTAATTACTCCCAAACCAGATTCTTACATAACTGAAGTTCCAAAGCATTTAAGAGTTAAGAAAGGCATTTAGCGCTGCTGTTTATTCAAAATATAGTAAGTGTCAAATATTTTGAACACTTGCCATCTATCCAGACTGGAAGCCTGGTCCGGTGTGTATTTGTACCACACCTTTTCCAGGAAGTGCTAACTTTTGGATGGCCAAGAGCCACAGTTTTGGGTTTTAATTTCTACCATGTGCAGGTACCATGTGCTAAATGCTCACAACTGCTCATAAAGCAGGCAGTTATCCTCATTTTGGAGAGGACAGTGAGATGTGAAATGAGTTTGCTACTTCACATCACTCAGATTCTAAATGGCAGCGATGGATCTGAACCTAGGTTTACCTGACTGAGAAGCCTGTCTTCCTCTACATCAGTGACTCTAAAATATTTTCTTCCTGCTATGATACGCATGCCATTTGATGTTCGTTCACATGGATGACACACAGAGAGAGGTTCTATGTAACCTGAGCTCTTCCTCTTCCTTTGGGGAAAGCCCGTTGAAAGGCCACTAGGTGGTTGGTGCTCTTGCTGGGGAGCATCGTGAATCCATTCTAATTCATAAAACAGCCTATAGACTTTGGTACTTTAAAATGATCAGTAGTTAACTTGCTTTTCATAACTGGAAACCACACACTAGTATGCGGGGCACCACCTTCGAGAGCCACAATATCACCCCCTTAAAGGGCCTGACACTTTACCAAAGCACTTTCGCATACTTAAAAAAAACTCCCTCCTAACAGCACTGACCAGAGCTCCCGCACGTGTCCTTTACCACTGACCCGTCAAACAGGTTGGACAGATGGCCTTGCACCCTGGGTCAAAGGACAGCCAGTGAGAAAGCTCTGTGCTACCGCCAAGCCAGCAGTTCCACTTCCAGAAATTCCTTCTAGAAAGTGACACTACATTTTTTGACTTAAAATAAAATGAATCTCTATTCCCTGTCCAACCAACTCAAGGAATGCTGTTTTTCATGCTACCAATAAAGGCTAGTAAGTTCTACCTATCAGAAGACTAAAACCTAAGAGCCTAGGTTAAGATGCTATACCTAAATGTGTCATATTTACTCATGTTGTAGTATTTTATGCCAACATTTTAAGTATAAATTAAGCTTACTGTACCTAAAAAATGAACACTCTCGCACAGTATATTTTAAACTATGGAATGAACGCTTGTCATGTGACGCGACCCTACTTCTCATCTGCCCCCTCCTTGCCACCTAGTTTCCACCCCTGGTATTTTTTTGAAACCACACTCCCTTGACCTCAGGAAAGCATTCAGGATGATGATCACTGCTGTTGAGAATATTTAACCCACACACTGGCACAAAGCAGACACTCCATGAATGAATGAAGGGGAGCTCTTGCCCCCGACTATCCAGCTGCAGCTCAGTCTCTTCTCCTGGGTCCTCTGAGAGCCCCTATCATCCTGGTATGCTCCTTACCCCTTCAACTGCTCCTTCAGGTACCCTTCCTAGCGCCTCCACCCATCCTGTAACTGTGAGGGCTTTCCAGTTTTGTACTCAGCTGCCTGTTCTTTTGACTATACGTTGCCTTACAGACATCATCTCTTTCTAAGGTTTCAAAGATCACCTTTCTGGATGTTAATGCAAATCTCCCTCTTCAGTCCTGACTTCTCTTAAGTCCTAGCATCGTGTTTCGAACTGTGTGTGCTAACTACTTTAAAAAAGTGTTGCCACACACCCTTTACAAGTGCAATTTTCCAAGAGCATAATGAGTCTTACACTTTTTACATGCTTTGCAGACGCTTTATACATGGCATGACCAACTTTATACATTTCATTTGCTTTCGCTGATTTACATACATCTATGCATCTGTAAGTTTTGCTAGAAACTCTAGCTTAAAAACAAATGGGAAAGTAAGGTCCCGAGTTTTATGCCAAAGAGCAACGGTTTCCAAAGTGAGGTGCATGCGTTACAAGTGCTAATGCAAGATGATCCATCGGGCGTGAAAAGAACTATTAGAATGTCTTCATCTCATCCTATCTTAATGTCTATTTTTGTGAAGGTTTTACAGTTACAATGGAAGTACATGCATACAATTTATAAATACATTAGTTTACAGTTGAGAATTTCTTTACTGACAGAACTTTGTAATTTCAGTGTGGAGTCCACTGACATAAAGAATGGTCTTGACTTAGAAAAAAACTTACATTATTACACACTGCTTGCCAGGTGATAAAAAGAAGCATTTCTAAACCAGGAGCTATTAAGACACGGAACATAAATATGCCCTTATAGTCAGATGTACAGCTCAAGGCCAAATGTGAAAAAGTTATCCTCACTCCCGTCCGGACTCAACACTCTCCTTGTTTCAAACTTACAAGCATCTGAGAAGGATAAGGACAAAGACCAAGCAGTTTGTGTGTTAAAATAAGTCGGCAGAAGAGCAGTTTTTCCTACTACTTTTTCTATTGCCCTCTTGACAAAACTTGCTCAAAACACAGTGCCCCCTGCACTGCCCACCACTGGCTCTCACAAGATTGCTGAGTGAAAAGGGATCAGAGCCCATACCCCTTTCCTCCCACCCAGTGCCACAACACCCCGGGCACTGCCCCAGACACGATCAGGCAGCCTCTTTGTGAAGAACCCGAGGGAAGGGATGCTCATTCCGTAAGGCAAGCCATTCTGCAATTGGTTAGATGTAGGCACTGTGATTTTCTTTACAGTGAAGTTGTCTCCACCCATGGCTTCCAGATCTGCTCCCCATAGCCGCTTTCCAAGTGTCTCCCTTGTAAACAGTTTACAGTCCACTCACCGTCCTAGACCTCTTCCCCCATTGAATGGAATCTAGTCAAGCAACATTTCATTTAAAAACAACAAAAACACCCAGAATCAAGAGTGAGAACTGGCTCTAAGATGCCTTTACATAATTGAGATGTGTGGACTCCTCAACTGAGGTTACATCCCCACCTTTCACAGCAAAGAAACCATGTTTGACTCATAAGCCTACAATAAACAAATTGGCTCTCACGTGAAAGAATGCCAAGGTGAATTCCTGTCCTTTTCGGACTTGCACAATGCAACTTTTACAAACCCCAAATGGATTTATATTAATTAATTCATTTGAACTAGTACTTGTTGGTTTCACTTCAATATTTCAGCCTAAAATCCTTCTGAATTGTAATTTTCGATTAGCTTCCCGCCCTACTTTGTGCTCTCTGTAAACTGCTCACACATACACACACATTACGTGAAATGGACAGGACAGAGCTTCATGGAACCTGAGGGGCCACGCACCTATTAAACAAAGCACTGGGGTTCAAAATTGTTTTAAGTCAAAGGTACTACCGTCTGCATGAAATCTTGCTATTAAGATTATAAGAAATTACTCTGCCTTGCTGAAATTAAGATATATTATCAAGTTGTCCCTTGATTTATGTGTATTTTTATATTCATTTCAAAAAAGAAAAAAGACAGTCCTGGCTGGTGTAGCACAGTGGATTGAACATGGGCCTGCAAGCCAAAGGGTCACCAGTTCGCTTCCCAGTCAGGGCACATGCCTGGGTTGCAGGCCAGGTCCCCAGTAGGGGGCGCAGGAGAGGCGACCACACATTGATGTTTCCCTCCCTCTCTTTCTCCTTCCCTTCCCCTCTCTCTAAAAATAAATAAATAAAATCTTTAAAAAAAAAGAAAAAAGACAAATACTTTGTCAAGTGTAAAGTATTCTACATGCATGGCATTGCCTGTAACAAACACTCTTTATGACTTTAGTGATCTAAAAAAGTAAATTAAAAAATTGAAAAAAAGTAATTCACAAAAGCAATGAGATTTGTTTCTTGCCACTTAGGGAATGCCACATTTAAAGGTAATAAATAGGTGCATGTTTGGTCATAAACATTCAAGCAGTCACAGAAACAAGTAATTACTGTTCCCAAGGATCCTTAAAAAAAAAGAAAAAGCACAAAATGATGAAAAGATAAAAGACTACTCGAAGTGGCTTGGAGTTAGAAAGAGCGATGCTATTGGACTGGAGGGCATCGTGAAAAGTTACAGATTAGCCTCAAAGAACAGAAGAGGTGAGAGAGAGCACCCTAGTCTAGAGACAGAAAAACTGGAGGCAAGAAAGGGTAGTTCGAGTCACCCAAGAACAGCAAGCAGTGCACCTTCGCAGGAGCCTGGGGTCAGACATGGCTGGAAGCACCTGCTGGGGCCAGACGGTGGAGGCACTGTCAGTCACAGCCCAGGAGTGTGGGCTCATCCGGTGGGCAACGGAGACCACCGGACAGCGTCGGCAGGGACGTGACTGGAACTGTGCTTTGGGAGAACTCCTCTTGTTGCGGGAAAGCAAACGTGGTTGTAGGAAGAGACTAGACATAAAACTACACATGAAATTAGTTCAACTGACAGAAGGGAGACCCACGGTAAAAAGATAACTATGTATTTACCTACAGACTAAGAGCAAATATACAGTCCTGCACTTCCTTCAATATTTTCTATTGTACTTTTTGAAAATCAAGACACTAATTACCTATCTCTAGTCCAGTGGGTGGCTTCTCATCCCTTTCCTAGAATGACGGTGGTTCAGACTTCAGGAGAAACCCTGCAAATTCCTATGGCCTTCTGAGTTGTAATTAATCAAGACCAGGTGAAAACCCAATGAAATTGTATGTCCCCTTAGTATTTATTCATATTGGGCTTGTTTCAGTTTGACAATGAGGCTTTGTAAAATACAAAGCAAATAAACACAAGTTGCGAAGGCAGTGCTATCAAGCACTTATTCCTTGTTATTGATGCCTGGCTGAGAACTGAGCTATGTTCTTTACTGCTCTGCAGGAACTCCGCCCTCCTAAAACTCAAGTCTCCTGGCACTGTTTTTTTAATAGTTTTCAGCCTTGTTTCATATTTATTACTATGTATTCCTCTTTCCCACAGTTAATAATTGTTTTTTAAAGTACTGAGCTTCAGCCTTGGCAGGGTGGCTTAGCTGGTTAGAGTCCCGATATGCCACAGTTGCGGGTTTGATCCCCAGTCAGGGCACATACAAGAATCGACCGTTGAATACATAAGTGGAACACCAAATCAATGTTTGTTTCTCTCTCTCTCAAATCAATAAATAAAAAACATAAGAATTGATTAAATATTATCTTAAAAAATAAGTAATAAAAGTGCTGAGCTTCATGGAAAAAAATCAGTATTTGAGTTGAGCCCAGAATGGGTTACATTTCTACAGAAAGAGGCTGGGGTTAGATGGAAAGAGAGCGCGCTGCAGTGAGAAAAAGCACAAGCAGAAATGGGCAAAAATAAGAGGGCCTGAATGACACATTTCATGTATGAATTTCAGAAGAAGGGTGAGCACCAATGGTTGGGCAGGTACTTAACCTTGTGTCATTTCCTCCTTAAGGTGGAATGACCCTTTGAGGTAGGTATTAGTTTCTGCGTTTTATAAGGTGACAGAAGATACTGTAGCTCGGAAAGGTGAAGTAACTAGCTCATCCAAGTTCACCCAGCTAGGAAAAAGAAGAGCCAAATTTGAACTTACAAACTGACATTTTTTCCACTGGGTCATTCAACTACAGCTTTAAATTCTCATGTTTACAATCTCCTATCTTATTTCAGAAACATTTCCTATCAGAAATATTCCTGGCTATTCAAAGCAAGTCTTGAGTATAGTCTGCTTTGTTACAATAAAATCTCTATATATGAAAATTTGTAATAATAGAACCTAACAAAATGCTGATCACAAAGATCTAGAAGCATGAAAGGCTATTTTGTTATTGTAATTTGCTAAACTGACTTATAATAAAAATTACTTTTCTTATTTCTTCATAATAGGCAGGTGTCAATAAATTAAAAGCAGATTTCATTAGTCTGAAATAAAAATACTCCTCAAATGCAAAGTTTGATTTACAGTTTGCTTATCTATAGCTAGGACTTCAGCAAGCTGTGCATTGAGAGCCCACGATTTCTACTGTATAAAATTAGTGCAACTTCCACAACCCCAGTGAGCTCACATCCCCTCCAGGCTTCAGTTCCTCCTAGTTTACCGTGGACAACGGACTGAATGTAATGAGAAGACCCTAAACAGACGAATGGACAATGAACAATTCACAAAAATAGGAGTTAAAAATGGTTAAAAAATACAATTAAAATGTCCAAACATCACTAGAAATCACGGAAATAAACCATGCTTAAACTATAAATTCACGAAAAAAGTGCTGTTATTCAAACAAAAGTAAGGCAACACTCAAACACCACTGGCCAAGTGTCATCTCCTCCCCTCTGCTATCCAGCCTGAAACTTTGGTTCAATTTCTAAAAAATACTACACATTCTTCAAAATATCATCACCTGTCTCCTAGCAAAAAAATTAAAGTTTATGATGCTTAATTCTAAATGTTGAAAATAGACTTCTACACAATTTATGAACAGGGGAACTGGTTTAAAAACAACAACAACAAATACAGCACACCTACCCAAATGGATCATCAGCCACAAAAACTTCACTTACACAAAGTTTCCAACATGAGAAAAACCTCACTTGTTACATGTTAAATGATATGGCAAAGAACCAAAGCATAATATGTAAAAGCGGCTACATAAAAACAAAAGCGTGCATTAACTTAAAACACGTGTTTGCATGTGTGCACCAGCACAAGTGTATATGTGAGAGAAAGAGAGGATAATCACCAAAAAGTGCCTGTCCTGGTAAGTTTTTAAAATTCAACTTCACCGTATCCTCCAAATTTCTATATACAATGAAAATGTATTACTTTCATAATAAAACAGAAGACAACAGATATCATGTAGAGACACGCTGCAGTCTGGGACCATTTAGCACAGAGGCAAACATTTCCAAACACGGCTCTTGGAGCACTAGCCATCTCTCTGCACTACAGCAGAGCAAAACTGCCGCCTATAAACCTGCATTCGTAATGACCCTGAATTATCAAATGGACAGTCATGGACCGTCCACGCTTAAAAAACAAGGAAAGCGTAAGAGTTTGGAAAAAATAGTAATAACAGAATGTTTCACTGGTAAACACTTATCTTCCTAACATCACAGCACTCCCCTGCCCCCAAACCCTCAAAGGGCCCCCACAGCGTCGGGGGTGATTTGAACTATTTACTGCAGAGTGCACACACTGCGCACGCAATCTGCTCCCGTTCTAATGGCCGCTCCCCACTCTCATCCATAGGCTCAAAGGCTCTCATTCACAAGCCTATGCTCTGGCTGACCTACTCACTTTCTTTCAAAGAAACTTATGTACTTGACTGAGCTTTTGCTCACTCAGCCACCTCATTTTGATTCCCTATTCACTCCTACTCTTCCCCCAGCCAATTCCCCATCCTTTCAGGCACAGACGAACCTTTCTGACCCACAAATCAGCTCCCTCTTATGTATCCTATAGAAGGGATTGTCTACAAAACACACCAAGCACTTTACCATATAGCTTAAAGTTATGTAAATAAACATATGCATTATCTTCTAAAATGCATTTTCATTTCTAAAGGGATCTTAGTTTATATTTCTTTTATAACAACAAATTGCTTTTATATAATGCTGTACAGCTTATAGAGCACCTTCATAGATATTATTCTCAATAAATATGTTGGTGACTTAAAAGAGATTGCTTCAGCAATGATGTGCAGAAAATTCAACAAGCTCATCTTCTACAGATCTGGGATAAAGATACTCTTCTTCCTACAACCCTCAAATAATTTTAGTTAATGGTGGGGAAAAGTTCAACATTTCATAATTAAAAAAAAACAAACACATGAACCTCATACCCAGTGCCCAGATCTTACTTCTAAATACCATTCTCCAATAAAAGGAATCAGGGCTCTTTGGAGAAATGGCTCAAACTAGGGCTGGGCAGGGAAAACACAAGATGAGCCTGGAGCAAAGTGATGAAATGCTCAGAAAAGGATGGGGCACGTCAAAGGCACAGAGGAGCCGATCTGGAAGAGTACCCAATGGCCAAAGCTGGAATGATCTGAATTACAAAATAAATAACATGGTATTAGATTATGACTCCCTGTGAATATAAATAAGTAACTGAATAAACGGGGAGGAGAAACAAATCTTCCTTAGAGAATTCCAAATATCATATATGTACATGTATATGTATCTGTTTTTACACGCGCGTGCACACACACACACTCTCTCTCTCTCTCTTCCAGAAGGTGGAGCTAAATTCTCACACCCCTGGAGTAAGGGTTGGACTTACTTTGAAAGGGCAGTATTTGAAAAGAAAGCAAACAGTAACTTTCCAGTGGAGAAACCTGGCAGATGGCACCTTAACCAGTGATGTCATGTGGGAATCATTCACCTGCAAAGTGATGGGAAGGGCACTTCACCTCTGTGGTTTTCCTTCTAACACCCAGTCACCCCCACGTGAGCATGGGAAGATTGAGAAATCATCACAGAACACAAGAGTCCAAGAAGAAATGACAACTAAATGCCACGGAGCATTCCGAACTGTATCCTGGAACAGAAAATGGTCATTGACAGACAGATGGGTTCACGTTAACAGACCAATGCTGGGTTTGGACAAGCATACGACAGTTACGGAAGATTCGAACTAATTAGGGGTGGGGTGTACATATGAAACAAACATGATGTTGTACCTAAATTATAATCGGAAAAAAATTATTTTTAAAAAAAGAACATTAGGAGTAAATGGAAATTGGGCGTATTGGACTACCACTACGACTTCTCCACAGGT